>JAQQSQ010000901.1:0-13519 GCA_028627145.1 Eidolon dupreanum | reverse complement strand
GCTTTCTGTAAATATCCATACTAAATCCTCCCGCTATTCTGAGATACCATTAGCCCCATTTTATAAGTGGGCAAAGTGGAGCATGAAGAGGTTAAATGACCTGCCCGAGGTCACAAAGCTAGTAAGTGGTGAAGATCGGATTCCACCCCAGGGATTCTGATTTAAGACCCCTGGTGGAATTTGGGAGACCCTGGTTCTGTTTGTGACCTGCTAAGCCAGTTGCTCTCAACCCTGGCTGCACATTAGAATCCTCTGGGGAGTTTTGGACCATCTTGATGTCCAGGTTTGCACCTTAGACCAATTAAATGAGAATCTCTGGGGCTGGAATCCAGGCATGAATAGCTTTTAAAGCTCCCCAGGCGATTCCAATGTGTAGCCATATTGCAAACCGTCATGCTAAGCAATTATAAATCTTTCCACCTACTGTGGTTTTTTTTAAAACAGAAAATAATTCTATTTCATTTCGTTCCTTTCTACAAGCAGCAGTTGAGGGACCACCGTGTACGAGGCCCAGTGCTGCCATCTGCACTGGCATATCCTTTCTCCTTGGGGACCCAGCTAGCCCAGCCCTTCATTTTCCTATTCTGGAACAAAGAGCAAGGAGAGATCACTGTTTAATCACTTGGATTACTATTACTAAGGATCTTAATACTTAGGTTTGCAAAACATTTTAGAAAGACTCAAAAATTTATTACCTTCAAAAAATTTTAATATTGTGACACAACTTAAAAGACAGCTACTGCTTTCGTTGCTCTTAAGAAAAAAAAGTTAAAAGAAACAAAGGTGAAATTTCGCAGATTTGTATCTAGGGTGCTAGCATTGATCCTGACATTAGCACTGACAGCTTGAAAGTGCTGATACACTGATGCTATAAAAAGGGATGTGAAATCACCTGCCATCCACTGTGACGGGAAGGAAACTGACATTTATTGAGCACTTGCTCCTGGTGCAATGGGCAGAGTGTGGGTTTTTATAAACAGGCAGACAGACATAGGTTCAAATCCCAGCTCTGCCATTTAGTAGCTGTGTGATCTGGGGCCTTTCAGTCTCCATTTCCTCATCTGTAAAGTGGCCCTGACAAAACTTACCTGGTGGGACTGTTTTATTGATGACAAATAGTGTGTGTGAAGCACCTAGTACTGTACCTGGCATAGGGCCATAATCATCATTATGTGACAGACACCATGTTGTCTACATTTGTTATCTCACTTATTCCTCACAAAGTGCCCTCAAAAAGATGCTATTATTTCCACTGACAGGAAGTGAGCCTCTGAGAGACTCCTCTATTTGCCCCAGGGCACACAGGTGTTAGATGTCAGGTTAGGATTTGTCTCTTGCCCTTGAAGCCTGTGTTTTTTGTTTTTCCTGGCTGTCAGGCTGCCACTTCTTGTTTCATAAGCCATCCCATGGCTGATTTATTTATTAGAACAGAAGAGGATACTCTCTGAATAATGAAATACAATTAAAAAGGCAAGCAAAAATTTTCAGCTCTCTCCCTGGCACATGGCAATATTATGAAAAAAGCTATTTGGCTCAGAAAGGGCAATACTATTTACACCTTCCCTTTTTAAAATGGAGTTCTACCTAGAGTAGCCCTAGCTAAGGAACTAAAGCTGCATAGCTCGCTCCGGTAATAAGTGCCCAGGCCCAGCTGTTTGCTGAGTTAAAAAATCTGGGCGATCTACTGTCTGATCTACAGGTCAGAATCTTCTAATTGTTCCATATTCCCAAGAGAATTAAGTACACATGCCTCCCAATAATGGCCTTCTACTCTTCCATGAGGGATGATTTCTGGGAACAATATGCAGTAATTCAAAGAGAATTAAATATTGATGAAACAGTTTAGGAGCTCACTGCAAGGGAAACTGGAAAATGTAGCCCAGCTGGGTGAACTTCTAACCCTTCGCAAAAACAACAACAAACAACAACAACAACAACAACAACAACAAAATACTTCTTGTACCATCGTTTCTATCTTACCAAGAACCCTCTTGATCAAACTAAAAACTTAGGAATCACAGATTTCTCCCTTCCCTTCACTTTCTACACACAATCTATCAGCAAATCTTAATGTTTCCATTTCCAAAACATACTCAGCGTCTACCCACTTCTGTCTTCACAATCATAGCCCTACTCCTTGCCACTAACGTCTGTCCCCAGGCTACCGCACAGCTCCCTACATGGTCCCCTGCTTCTCTTCCTGCCTCCAGGCTCCTGTTAACATTTTTTTCAGCATTCATCGCCATCTTACAGTATTGCGGTAATTTCTTTATGTTGTATCTGTTCCCTTCACTAGGATGCCAGCTCCGTGAGGGCAGGGACCAAGTCTGTTTAATTCCTCACCATTTCTGAACTTCTGATACAGTGAAGCTTTTTGAGAAATACATATGGAGTAAATTAAAGATGGTAAGAATACATAATTTTAAATATTAAGTCATATCTGAAATTTGCCAACTCAGAAAATTCCCCTGTGATTGACTTCCTAGACTGGTGGGCCAGGGTGAAAGGACTTTTTATATATCAGCGACTCCTAAAAAGAACATGAAAACAATATAATATATTGGGGACACAGTCTGGAGCAAGGCTTGCAACACAAATGTCTCAGGGCTCAAGCAAGTTAACACAAATGGGGAGGCTGCCATGTGTAAGCCACAATAAGTAGTGGGGGCCCTTGTGATCTAAAGATCCCCGGCTTAAGCTAATGCAGCTTTATCAGCTCCCGCTGACCGCATCTGAGTGGCAACAGGGCCGAAGAGTGAAAGATCTTTCAAGTTTTCAAAAGAAGATGGAAAGTTTTATATCAATTAGAATTAGGTTTGACTGTGAATAACGAAGCAGCTTACATGAGGTACAATTATATTTTTCTCTCACAAACAGAAATCTGCGGTATGCAGTGCTAGGCTCATGGGGGCTCAAAGGAATCAGGGACCTAGGCTTCTTTTAACTTGTTGCTCAGCATGGCATGTTTCCTATTCCCAAGGTCACTTCATGACCCAACGGACTGCTGTGGCTCCAGCCATTACCTCCTCATTCCAGGAAACAGGAAGCAAAGAAGAGAAAGAAAGAACTTGATCATTCTTTTATAAGGAAACTTCCTGGATGCTTCCATGCCTCATTCATTTCATTTCATTAGCCAGAACTTAATCATTTAGCTACTCTTAGCTGCAAAGTTAGCTCAGAAGTGTAACCTTTATTCTCAGTGGGCATGTGCCCAGCTAAGTAAGAAGAGAAGAATGAATATTGGAGTTCTAAACTAAGAGTCTGCACTAGAGCTAGCTTTTTCTGTAAAATTCTCAAGTTTTAACACCATCACAGCCAAATAAACCATGTCTGCCATCTGGTTCAGCAGAGTGGAAAGTTTTATGAACCCTGCTGACAGGAGCAAATACGGATGGGATTTGTTTCTGTGGCACGTGGGCAGCCAGTGATGGGGCTGGTGAGGGTCATGAATGGGTGACCATTAGCAGGGCTTAAACAGGAGTGTGTTCCGGTAGCCTGGGAGTGGGGGTGGGGTGGGAGCTCTGTGGGGTGGGCCCCAGGGAAAGAGTGAGCAGGTACAGGTCTTCACCTGCACATCCAAGGAGTATTTGGGGTGTTGGCAGAACGGGGAACTCCCTGACTGTCACAGCTTCCCCGACCTTTATGTCTTAAGCAGCAATTCTGAGGGGGGCAATTTTAATCTCCTCTGAAATGCTCTTCTCCCTGACCTTCATCAAAGGTGCCCTGTCACTCAAGGTCAGGGCCGCACTCTCTGGAGGGATAAGGAAGCCTGAGCCAGACACAAACTCACAAGAGCTCACCAGCCCTCTCTAGTCACTGTTGCACCCTCTTAGACTTAGACTTGGCTTGGTCTCAGGCTCAGTGACAACACCTTCTTGCCAGGAAAGGCACCAGTTCATACAGTGGAAAAAGCACTGGGTTTGCAGACCAACTTGCCTAACTTGAATCCCTCCTTCATCAGTTACTGGCAGAGTGGACCATAAATATTTTTATAAATGTAAATTGGGGCTAATAGTGTTCTCCTTACCTATTTCACAAGGCTTTTTGGAATTACTTTTCACAGGAATTACTTATGTAAAAGGCCTTTGCTTAAAAGAAGAAAAAAAATTCAAACAGCTCTACATACAAATTTAAGGTTCCAGTAAAGATTCTCTGTAACTGTTCACGTTTGAAATTGATCACTTTATTGACACAGACTTTGCAGTAAGAAGCATTATGCTAATAAGATAGTAAGAATCAATTTCTATATCATATACACATGAAAAAATTGCCAGGTGAATTTATAACACAGTTTAACTTCTGGTCACTGTCTTGGTAAAATCCAGATAGACAGTTCTCAAGAAAAGAGGGGGGCCCTTTATTCCATTCTCCCCAAGAAGTGGGAAAATGTTTCTATATAAAACAGAGATACCCCTTCGAGTTGATAAATTCCAAACAACATGCAGCAGTTACGTGATGAGAAACAAAGTTGCAAAGAGAAACTAGGCTTAGTCCATGGCTGGCAGCAGTGACTGGTGAAGGAACACCTGACACAAAACCACAAGCTTGCTCGTGCCCTGGGAGAGTGAGCCCTTGAACTTGCAGGAGCAACTCCCACCTTTGGTGGTTGCGGGCTCCTGCTGGGTTATACCTGTGGGGACATAGGAGTCACAGGTTTTGCTTTTATTTTATTATTAAAAAAATTCAAAACACGAAGTTTCTGAAAAGCCCTTTCTCAAAGAATCACAAAATAACAGAGGTTTGAGAAAACTGTGGTTCTGTATATGGTCAAGTCTTATACAGTGATCAGGAGAACACTCAGATCTGGAGTTTAAGAGCTATCCTGAATATGAAAGTGAGATTACACTGAGGGGCAATTCACAGCACACACTATAATTCGGTGTCTCAGTCAGTCTCCTGTTATTAAGTCCACTGTCAGATTTAGGATATACAATTGGGACTGACCAGATTCCAAATCTCTCAGCATCTGCATGGCGCCTGACACAGGGTTGACATTTAAAGTTAATGAATAAATATACAATCTGCTGAAGAAAGTTAGGAAGCAAAGGAGGGAGGTACGGAGGGAGGGACACTGCCTGTTTGTGTTTGAGAAATAACAGATTTGGCAGGTAAGGAGGCAGAGTACCTAAATTGTAACCTGCTGATGTCAACTCTCCAGACCATGTTACATAAGCACACACCATCAGGCTGCCTATTTCTGCTAAACATGGAGTTTATTGGTATCGTTTGGTACAACTTTAGCCTTACCTTTCCCAAGCACAGGCATGTTAACAGTCCTTTAAAAATCATGCTACAGTACTTTGGAGGAAAACACTTCCACCTTAACATGTTTAAAGAAATGCTAGAAAATTTTATTCCTAAGAAAACATTTTTTCGCCACATCGGCTACCTGATTTCTAACACAGTGCATGTCGATCTAATGTCGATGTGAATGCACACCCACGAGGTACTAGCTTTTTAAAGTGATCCCTTTGCAGATGCAGAAATGACACAGCCCTGGGGCTGTGCGCAGAGAGGGTAAGGGAGGCGCCGTGTCCCACCAACATGTTCTGGATTATCTCCCCTTGTAAGCAGTGTCCAGTCTTTGATGAACAATTGCAAATGATCCGGCTGGAGAGAGAAAGCACTGAAGAACACAAGCAAAAGGAACTGGAAAGCTATGAAAAACGCAGTGTCTGGGTGAGCCCTGAGGGGCATCCTTGGTTAGATGCATTGAGCTGACAGTGATATTGTGGTTCAGAAGCTGACAGGGACGCCAGCATGGGGGACATTGGAGGCAGATGAGAAATGTGTGTGACTGCATCATAGGGACCATCTCCCAAGGACACGCTGTGGGTGTTGGTGGGGTGAGTTTGTGTGAAATTAGATCTGAACCTGCCTCATACCAAGCTCAATAAGAATAACGGAGTTTCCTGTTTCTTGATTTCTCATATATCTGGCTAGAGAGATGGGTAACAACCAACTTTTAAAGTGAACACTGTAAGCTTCGTGATGGTGGAATTAAAAAAAAATGAACAAAAGAATAAGTTTGTTTCATCAACTGGCCTGTGGCTTTAGCTTACTACTTTTACATCAAACTAAACTGAAGGAGTTGCAAAGAGGCAAATCAAACCACACATCTGCAGTTTATTTCCATATGCGAGCACTGTGCCAATACATTTACGTGAAAAATAGGAGGCTGAGAATGTCCCCACCGCTCAGGCAGCCGTCGACTGCCAGGTGAGAGTCTCTCAAGGCACTCAGCAGCGTTCGCGCTGCTCAGCGAGGGGCACCCACTTCTTCACAGTTCCTTGGTGGGATCCGGTATGTGACGGGCACCAAAGAAGTCCATCTGTCCTTCTAGTTAAACACTCTGCTAATTGACGCAGTTCTTTGTGATTCTTCGACTTCTGTCCGCCTGTCGGATGCTGTCTATAACATTAATAGTGACTTCTTTTGCCGACATTCGCTTAGCATCTCTTTTAGCCTGTTAAAAAGTTTAACACAGTGAATTGAATTACTAGGAAATATGCAAAGGTCCTCACATTTGCATTAATATCTTGAGATCATTACACACACACATACACACACACAGAGGTAGGAATGGCTCATAAGAATGCACGCACATATGTTCCTTTTCATGGGTTTCTTGTTGAATACCAACCTAGCACTAAGCCTGGCATACAGTATGCTCAGTGAAGCATTGTCCAATGAAGGAATGAGCTATGGTCCATTGATGGGTAATGTGAAAGTTTTCACAGTTGGTTTTATTAGAGTGGTTAAAGGTTTGGGCTTTGGAGTCAGACAGACTGGTTTAAACAGTGACTATGTAATTTCACTATGGGCAAATTTTTTTTAACTTCTCTAAACCCTTAGTTTCCTTTATAAAGTGGGGAATAATAATAGTATCTACCTCATAAGATTATTGTAAGGATTAAATAAGGTAATGCATGTAAGAAATCTAGCACGATGCTTGTCATTAAATAAAAATGAAAAAAAAAAAGATTTGGTAAGTATAAGTAAAAAATAGGATAGCTTATTCACTTCTAAGTGAAGATACATGAATGATGAAAGTCCAGATTTCATATTAAATGCTAAAGTGGTGACTAAACCGTAGGTTCTTCAACCACATGTGCCCAATCCCCCCACCCTCCCTAAAGAGGAAACAACTTTAACTAATGGGGGGGGCGGGCAATTCTGTGCCCATTCTATTCAAAGACATTGGCTTAGGGCGAGCATGAGACGTGCCTTGTGAGTCATCGCCATTGTGGATGGACAGCCACAGGTGCTGCCCAAAATCCCCATTCCAGGAAGGACCTGTTTCCCAGCTGCCGGGAGTGCAGCCAGTCAAGAGCCTCCAGCTGTCCCTCCAGAGTGGCCTCAGCTGCAGAGAGCCACCTCACCCAGGGCCTTGCTCTTCCCAAGGTGGCCCAATGAGGAAGAACAAAGGTCTGGCCATTTGGCCCAAAGCAGGCCAGCTCTGACAGGCCATTTATCTCAGGGGTACAGCTGCCTGCATCGTGGCCCAACTTCTCCATCCTCCCACTCCTGCTCCCAGCCCTCCCTCCCACAGGTGTGGACAGGGCCTTCTCAATGAACATCCTATAGAATGATATCTCAGAGTCTGCTCCCTGGGAAGCACAGTCGGCTGCATATCTGCAGGAATATCCCCCCATGCCAGATGTGAGTCTACGGTTGATAGATGCGTCTTTTCATATAATACAACCCCTGAACACAAGCCAACTACCTCATCCATAGTGCATCCGAAGAAACAGTGGACTGGTGCACCACTGGAGAAAATTAAATTGCTCTGTTCTCTTTATTAATAGATGACATGTGGGTTTCTAACATATGTGACATAAGTCTTGTGTAGAGGCCACTGGCGATGCCCCTCTCAGATTCCCTTTACTTGACTGATGCCTCCATCCCTCAACTGCTATGAGTCTTGACTGCTAAATGCTCACATCGGCATCCTTCTTTTGAAAACTGCCCTCATCTGACTGGAGCCACCTCACCCAGAAATGCCACAGAGGTTACACCCTCATTCCTGGAGGCAGACCAAAGCCAATGACTGATTGTTGGGGACATAAAAGGCTGGCCATTTTGCCTCAAGGGGGTATAAATTTATGATGTCACTCATGCTGCTGGAGCTCACTGTGGAATCGGACTGAGGCTACACTGCAGCTGTTTGGCAGAGCTTACATGTTTGCTGGACTTGGTCCTCTGCCTCACCTTGCTTCCTGCTCCTTACGTGTTTCACCTGAGTTTACTCCTTCAATCATTTCTTGCACAAGAATCCTCGCCTCAGGCTCTGCTTCTAGGGAACCTAAGATAATACTTTATTGGTGATTTGAAGGATGTTTAAGGATAATTTTGACTATGTGCAATTTTAGACTTATCTTGATTTCATGAGGTAGGATTTCATTGTTTTCTTCATGTCCCCAGTGCCTAGAACAGTTCCAGACATAGCAGGCTCTCAATTTAAGTCTGGTTGAATAAGCAGATGAATGAACGCATCGGCACCCCACTTTTGTCAGCCTGCCCTTGCTTTAACAATCAACAGTCCGTGCTGTCTAAGGATTCAGTCTTACACTCTGCACTTTCAGGCTTGAACTGGCACCTGGGCCAGCAGTGACTTCGATGGTTTTTTTTTCCCCTAAAAGCAGAGAACTCATAAAGTCCCACAACCAATTTTGTTTCCTAAAGAAAACTGTAGTAATTATGAGGCTAATTCCATTTAATTTCCATTTCAAGTGTCACTACATTAAAGCTTTGTGGACTGGGGCACAGAACAGACAGAGGCCTTATTGAAATGAGCCAAATTTAGGGCAGTGTTCCCCTCAAACTGGTGGGCAGTGAGAGAGCTTTCCAAAATTGAAACGTAAATTTTCTGAACTGCCTAACTGCTTTTTCTTAGAGTTACTGGCAAGATTTCACAAAAGGTTATTAAAGGTTATACACAGAAAATGTTCTGCTCTATATTTCAGTATGTTTTTCTAAGCTTAAAAATCTAAGCAAATATTTAGTTCTTGGCTGATTCTAAATTCCCCAACCTGTTTAAGTAAAGAGTAAAAGGTTACAAAATAGTCATGTCCGGAGCAGCACAGAATATGTATGCTTTGAGTCTCAAGTACACCAGGGCAATTTCTTAAATCTGTATATGGAAAGCCTGAACAATGGAGATGGTCAGAAAACAAGCTTTGGGGCCACAAAGACCTAGATTTACTACAAGGCTTTGCCACGGTTGGCTGTCACAAGGCCTGTTGCTTTAACCTCTGAATCTCACTCAGTCCCCTTTTCTGACAATGGGGAAATAGTGCCTGCTGCTTTGTTCTCTCCGGAGCATTATGCATACCACTCAGCATTACTCATATGGCGACCAACGACTCCCACTTTGCCCTAGACTGACCTGTTTTAAAACTGAAAGTCTCACGTTCTGTTCTGAGCGTCCTCAGGTCCCTGCCAACCAGGACAGCTGGTGGCCCCAGTGACAGCCATTAACATTAATTCTATTTGCGAAATGATGTCCATCAAATGTATTAAATTTAAATAGGCAACTTTTTTATTCTACTGAAACTATGATTACTCTTATCATGACTTCTAAATAACAAGACACGTATTTGGATAAAGGACAAACTGGAGTTCTGTCTTCCTGTGATAGGCACAGAAGGTTCCAGGCCATACCAATCCATTTTCAAATAATTACACTGTATTACATTAAGAAAATTGAACAATTACAACAACAGTGTATTTTCTTGGAAGTGTTTTATAAAAGGGACGTTTTCAAGCCTAAGGCATCGATGGAAAGGCGCCTGCCCCTCTGATGGTAGCATGGATATTCAGGGGACCAGTCGTTGCTGCAATCTAGTGACAACTTGGAAACCTCAGGTTTCCAAGATGCAAACAAAAAAAAAAAAAAAAAAAGAAGAAGATGCAAAGAGAATTACAATGCCAGATTATTTTCTCTAGAAGTTCCGAGAAGTAGGTTGCTTTGCCCTCCTATGACAAAAGAGCCACAGAGATACAAAGAACTATTATATATTTTGTTCCTCAGGGTCTATGACATTTTGTATGACATAGATATTTTCCCCTCTGATGTGATTTTGAACCAGCCAAACCTTTTTATTGAAAATATCACCTCTTTATTTAATGACATGAAAAGAAAATGCGTTCTTATTGCAATATTGGCTTAAAAAAAAATCTTATGGTTCTCAACTCAAGGAGAGAAGCCTATTTGGCACCTTTCACTTTTTTTAGAATGTCTTCTGATTCAATCCTTCCTCCACTTCTAAAATTCTTGTTTTGTGAGTTTTATCACCGTTGCCTTGTTAATGGGCCACTTTTTATTTCTCACCCAGTTTTACAGCTTTTCAACTCTTCCCTTGCCTCATCTTAATTTCTGCAGGTTTAGTATTCTGTGAATCATAGATTTTAGTCCTCTTAATACTGCCCCTTTAATTAAAAGTAATTTATTGGCTGCCATTTCTCAGCAGTGACCAGACTGACTGTGATAACTTCCTGGCAGCCTCAAACCCAGATGGACTTGTTTCTCTCAGGGTTTAAAGTCAACGCCTCAGCTCCTTCCCTGTGGAAGTGGGAACAGCCTGGCTGCTCCAGGAAAGCCTGGGCTCAAGTGCTGCTAAATCTGCTCAGCCTTTTTTCACTTTCCACCAACATGGAGACAGAAATGTCCTCACCTTTACTTTGACTCCACAAATATATTTATACCTAACATGGGGTTGCATGGACCTTTTCACAGTTCCTTACTGACAACGAAGAAAACAAAGCTTACTGAGATGATGATTTATCAGACATCGCTTTTTTGGTATAACTATTTTTTTAAAATTTTAAAAGCAATACAGAATTATGGTAAAATAAATTTAAAGAATAGAGAAGAGCACAGTGAAAAGCAAAGTTTACTCCCCAGCTCAGGCCACCGTTATGCTTCTCCCAGATGTAATCACAGCAAATGGTTTCTTCTATAATGTGGCTGGGATTTCCTGAGCATATTCAAGCATAGGGCCATCTTCCTCTCTCTCCTGATGCTCTACTTTCTGCCTGGTCTTCAACTGGGGTTTGGATTATATATTTATTTGCTTGTTTACTTGCTTATTTCCTACATCCTCACCAGATTATGAATTTCAAGAAAGAAGGGGCCCAGTCTGTTGTGTTCGCCACAGTGTCCTCAGAGTCTAACTTAGTGCCAGTCACATAATAGACACCTAACAAATACTCTGATGAACACATGTGTAAAGATAAACATTCAGAGAGAAAAAAAATCCCCGAGAACAGAACCCGTTTGATTCGTCCTGCCTAAACATCATAGAACTTTCCTACAGGGTTTCAATTGTGCTTCTGGTTGATTGTTTCTTGCATCGACCCTGAGAGATGGCTGGAAATGTGTCTGTGTTCCCTTTCTCGATGAGGCAGCTGAGGTCATTCAAGCCACACAATTTGCCCAAGGCCAGTGTCAATATAGGTGGTGACCTGAACTGAAAATGGTGGCGACAGGTCCCACATCCAGCCTCCCACAACCGCCAAAGCTCAGCCTTGCACCTCTATCACTTTGTTTCAGGTAACAGGAGGATCATGGGTTTGGAGGCAGAAAGACCTGAGTTTGTATTCCAACACAGCCAAATCAGTACTCTCTGAGCTAGACTGCCCAATACCTAACCTCTCCGGGCCCATGTGCCCAGGTGGGAAGTGATGCTGCTGACCGCTTAGAGTTCTGAGGGTTGAAGATAATGCTGTATATAATGTGTCCGGCTCATAGCAGACACTCTGTAACATCTGAGAATGTTAGTTTCTGCCTCTCCTCTGTCCCAAAAGATTAAGGACTAGGACTTGTCAGCTGCAACTCAAGACAGTTTCCTTCTTTTCAGTCAAATTCCATTAAAGAGAGACAGACAATAACAAACCTCTAGCTGATCCCGAATTCGACGGATTTATTTGCTGCTGTTTCATAAATTTTATAGCATTCATATGAAGCGGGTCAGGAAACATTTCATCTCAGCAAGTGTGCCAAGAGCCAGGTTGCTAGCCTCCAAAGGCAGGGATCAGACCATGCCTCAGGCAAAACTCTCAAGAACTCCCCAAGCCTGGAGCAAATCCTGTGCAGATCACAGGCCCAAGCAAGGTACTCAGGCAAACTTAGCCCTGAGTTTTTATCTGTCCGGTATCAAATACCAAAAGCAGGTGTTGCTTTGCAACTTGAACCTCAGATAGATCAAACACTAGGAAGGCAGTAGAACCTGCTTTAGAAAAGCAACTGAGTTCCCGCAGAACAGTCATCAATCACATGATGGTGGCGCTGACTGGAGCCGTGGGAAACCTTTCTAATAGTGAAGTAGTAGGTTGGTCTCATTTAATCAACATATAACTGGCGAGGACATACTAGGTGCATAACCCTGGAGGACGCTCAGGGACAGAATGCGAAGAAAAAGAAGGTTTCTGCCATGAGAGGATTCTAATCGAATTGTTTTTTCTGCAGATCCTTAAGATAAATAGTGAGTCTTGCAATTCTTCATCTACATAAGACAGCAGCCAATATACACATGCTTTGTGGAAATCACCACACACACACACACACACACACACACACACACACACACACACACACACAGAGGCCCCACATCCCTATACTGCCAGGCCTGAACTAGTGAGCACATCCAAGTACCCTTCTAAGAGGCCTCCTTCTCTTTGGTTTTCCCCAATAGTTTCTTTTAATCTCTCCCTCCTTTTAATGTCTTTGTTTTTCTAGAAGAAACTCATATTTACTTTTCAAACTCTTCACATATATCTCATATTACTGCCACCCAGGAGAAATTCTGGGCTGGCCCTAGCCTCTTCCCTGGGTCAGGCCTCCTTCTCTGGCCACAGACATTTCTGTGAGGCTTCACCTATCTTTCCTAGACTGGACCAAGCCTTGTCAACGATCAGACACTGGGGAGAGAGGGGAGAGAGAGCAGAAGGAGAAAGCTCTTTAGCTGAGAATAAGTCCAGGCATTGACTAATTCCTTTAGCTTGGTCTGGTCACTTTGCCAAGAATAATAAAGTAAGATGCAGCTTCTAAAGAGATTCATTGCAAGACCAGCCACATACTGAGAGCCTTGTCTGCTCAGAGCTATATCCGTATATAATTTCTACCCTGGCCGAATGCTTGAGGAGGTAGTTCTGGGAGAAAAAAATAAGAGTCCTAAGCCTGAGGAAACGGCACATTCTGGTTGGAAGCAGCCCTGAGTTCCTGAATAATTAATTAACAGGAGAGAAATAGCAGCTACGGAGCTTCCTCCTGTGCTGTTTGCTGAGCCCGGGAAAGGAGCTGGGGGAAGGAGACCCAGTCGCTGATTTATCAGGTGAAGTCGAAAAGGTCCCAAGTGAATAGGGTGCCACAGAGAAAGAGCTCTCCACTGAGACGGTCAGTCCAATTTGTGGAAGTTCATTTTCGTCACATTCTTTTTGCCAGTTAACACCTATCAACACTACTTATAAGACAAGGCCAGAGGGAACTAAAAGAAAAAACACAGTTTTTTTCTGGTGG
>JAQQSQ010000900.1:0-13522 GCA_028627145.1 Eidolon dupreanum | reverse complement strand
GTCATGCATATAATAAGTGTTCAGGAAGGATTTTGATAAAGAATGAATAATGCAGCTTCGTGGTTCTCAGACTTGGCTGCACATTGGTGAAAAAAATGGTGAGTTTAAAAAAATACTGATTTTAGGTCTCACCCCAGAGATTTTTATTGAGTTGGTAAGGGTTGAGAAGTAAACAGCAGCAGCTTTATAACCTCTCCACGTGATGTCAGCTAGGTTTGAGAGCCACTGTGCGACCACTCAGGACTGTTTTTAAAGAGTAGGATATAGCTGAGCACAAAGGACCTTTAGTAGAAACAGGGCTTGGCGCTGTGTAGGAAATGTACTTGCAGGGGCCCAGGCTGTTTGCCACTCAGTGACGAGCACAGTCCAGCCCTATGAAAGGGCTCCTGTGAACACTTGAGCCCTGCACACTTTTAATAGCGACCTCCTTGTTTCTTACAGGGGCTCAGTTTATGCTTCTCATCTACAAAGGAACTGGTCACTTTTGAGTTGACCCTGAGACCCCACAGGTTCCCACATCAGCCTTCTGGGCAGAATATCGATAGTTTGGCATCAGGCTTGAGCACATCCTGTCTGTGCAGAAACTTCTTTGGGGTTTCCAACAAGAAACACATAATCCAAGTTACATCTCCTTTCCTTTAGGGGAATCAAAGGTAGGAGAGGAAATTCATGGGGCAATTCGAAGAGGCCATAAAAGCCTCCAAACTGTGAAGAGCTCAGTAGGAATGATGCCATTACAGATCAATTCTTTAAAAAAAAAGTTAATACCTTGGGAAAATTGCTACATTAAACCTGTTTGTCCTTTGGTATATGTGACTTTGATCAGATTGCTTTCCTGATTAAGATCTAGATGAAGTTTTAGGCACAATTTTTTAAAACTTTGTTATTACTTATATGTGTTTTTCCTAAATGAGCAATGATAGCAATTTCACTGGACCATCAATGGTCCCCATAAAATAGGCCCAGGTAAATCTCTGAAACGGGGCGAGCTTTCACATTTACTTCTCATTAGATTGCATATATATGACTACAAAGGTGTGTTTTCAACATTTTCCTTCATTTTATACCAACCACCCCATCAAGAAATAAAGAGGCAGATGGATGTTAGGCCTCACTTTTATGACCAAATGATACGCTACCTGCTGGGAGGTTTGTATGCAGAGTGCCTTGGTGTAGACCCCTCTGTTCTGCCCTACAGTCCTGTCTGTCTTCCATTCGGTCACATCCATGCCAACACCCATCCATATCTTGTTGTAATTTTACTCACCAGTTATTTTCATTTGAAGTGTATTATAAATTACTGCCTTCATAGGCACCACTCTCATATAATACACAAGAAACATATAAAATGGCCAGTTACTTCCCTTATTTGCTTCTCATTGCAAAATAAAACACTGGGATTACCAAGTATTCAAGTACATTTTTAAGTGCATTTAAGTATCTCCTTTGAGGGAGTCCTTCAATGAGTTAGGATGCCTCTTATTTTTATCTTAAACAGATTTGGCCATGCCTTCCCCAGTGTTTTGCCTAGTTGTGAACTTCACCTTTAAAGGTGTTTCTGAAACTGATCTTAAAGGCAGCTTCAAGCATTGTGTGTATGTGTGCACACACACGTGCACGATCACGTGTGCACACATACATGCATTTGATTGTGCCTCTTTATCAAGTTATCTTCTAGCCAAGACTTTTTTTTAGTTACAAAAACGTCTGGTAATAGTCTTTCAAATGTTTAGTTTGGAATATGTGAGGTGTATTAGTCATCTGTGATGACATAAAAAATGACCCTCAAATGTAGAGGCTTAAACCAACAAGCATTTATTTTCTCCCAGGCATGGGATAGGAATCCTGATGCAGCCTACCTGGCTTGGAGTATCTCACAGGCTGCAGTCATTTTAAGGCTTGATTGAGGAAGGATCTGCTCCCAAGTTCACTCACATGGCTGTGGGAGTCTTCAGAAGATCCTTTTAATCACTCACCTGTCTATTGGCCTAACCTCGTTCACTGTGGGCTAAGGATATCATTTCTTTGCATAGTGTGTCTCTCCTTAAGACAACTCATAACAAGGCAGGGAGAAGAGGGGGGGAGAGAGAGAGAAATAGAGAGAGGGAGAGAGAGAAAGAGTGGAAGGAGAGAGGGGGAAGTGGGAAAATGGTAGTGGGGAGGGGAGAGGAACAGGAAGAAGGTGGAAAGGCAGGAGAGAAGGAGAAAGAGAGTAGGAAAGAGAAGTGGGAGAGGGAGAGGGCAAGTAAGATGGTCGTCTGTTTGCAATCTGATCTCAGAAGTAACATCATCACATCACTTTCGCCATATTCTTTTAGAAGGGAGTCAAGAGGTCTAGCCCACTCCCAAAGGGTCAGAGTTGCACAGAGTGTGGATACTAGGAGGAGTGAATCACTAGTGGCCATTTTAGAGACGGCTGACAGTAACTGGGGTCTTAAAACATCACCGTAAAAGTGATGGTCATTTGTAGATATTGTTCAGGATTTTCTTGTGCAAGAAATATTGAGTTTTTGTCTCTTCACAGCTCTACAGTAATAAGTCACATATTAAATGAGTATCTAAGTATATCTTACAGTTTCCAGATTGACCACTGCTTAATAATGAATCACTGACTGAATCTGGGATAACACTCGCATCTTCTTTTCTGTCAGGTTCAAAGAGTGGATTTTGAAGGATGATTCCAGGTTGGATACATGCTTCCCAGGTTGTAGGTTATTTGGAATTTTACTGTCTTACATCTTTTTAATAGTTTTGAGCATATACTTTCTATTTCCCATTTCTAAGGAACTATCCATCATCCTGATTGAAAACATAATTTTAAAAATATTATACTTCTAAAAAATAAATGAAGAGTGCCACTGAAACTTGCAAAACAAAACATGTAAAATTTTTCAACATTTCTGTGTTATTGAGAAACTCTTTATGGCCAGAAACAGAACCAAATAGAGTTATATGTTTGTCAGCTGAATGATTGAACACAATTTTGTAGGAATCTGACTGATTTGTGAACAGTGATGAATTTGAATCGAGTCAAAAGTAAAAAATTAACATGGATTTGACATCAAAAGCATGATTTATAACTGGAAAATTGATCAATTGAACCTAATTAAAATAAAACATTTCCACTATGAAAACTTGGAAGAAACTGAAAAGACAAGCTACAGAGTAGGAGAAAATATTTGCAAACCACATATATGGCAAAGGACTAGTACCTAGAATATATAAAGCATTCTTAAAGCTCAACAGAAATAATAATAATAATAATAATAATAATAATCCCAGCAATGTAATTAGAAAATGGGCAAAAATTATGAGCAGACATTTCACTGAAAAGGATATACAGATGGCAAATAAGCATGTGAAAAGATGTTCAATATTATTAGCTATCAGGGTAGTATAAATTAAAACCACAATGAAATTGTTATATACTTTTCAGAATGGCTAAAAAAATAATGATAACACCAAATGCTGGTGAAAATGTAAAGAAACTGAATCACTCATACATTTATGGTGGGGATGTGAAATGGTCTATCCACTCTGAAAAGCAGTTTGGCAGTTCCAAATTCCATAGGACCTAGCAATACCACTCCTGAACATTTATTCCAGAGAAAGAAATAATTCTTATATTCACACAAAAACCAGAACAATCATGATTGTTCATAGCAGCGTTATTTGTAATAACTAAACACTGGAAACAGTCCAGATGTCCTTCACCAGGCGAATGGTTAAACAAACTATAATACATGTAAAGCATGGAATACTGCTTGATAATACAAAGGAATGAAATATGCACACACCGCCGCCGCCGCCACCACCACCACCACCACCACCACCACCACCACCACCACTACCACCACCACCAACAACAACAACCTGGTTGCATCTTCAGGGAATTATGCTGAGTGAAAAAAGCCAATCCCAAAACATTATATATCGTCACCTTTTAAATGTCAAAATTTTAGAAATGTGCTGCACACCTTAAACTTATATAGTGATGTATGTCAATTATTTCTCAATAAAACTGGGAAAAAATTAGAAACAGAGACTGGATCAGAGGTTCGCCGGGGTTCAGGCTATGGCGGGGGAGTGAGGAGGGAGGTGGACGTGGTTATGGAAGAAGGACCCATGTGGTGGGGGACACGTCTCATGTCTTGACTCTACCATTGTCGATATCCTGGTTATAATATCGTATGAAAGTTTTGCACAAACTGATCATTGGGGGAGCTGGGTGAGGATACATGGGATCTCTCTGCTATTCCTTACAACTAGTGTAAATCTATAATTCTCTCAAAATAAAAAGTTTAAAAAAGGACTCATGCTGACATTTAAAGTGACAAACTGAGTTCTCAGCCCCAGCCGGCGGGCCCTTTCCGAGCAGAGATGGACAGTCTCTCCCCTTTCCTGGAGTAGAGTGCTGTGTTTGAGGCCCCTTATACTGCTGGGTTTCCCAATAATGTCCAGCTACCAATTCTTGCAGTCCCTCTCCACTCATCAAAATATTCTTTGCTACAAGCTCTAAGGGAAAAATCAGAGTGGCCGACAGCAGAACAGGATTCTT
Source organism: Eidolon dupreanum (assembly GCA_028627145.1). Lineage (NCBI taxonomy): Eukaryota > Metazoa > Chordata > Mammalia > Chiroptera > Pteropodidae > Eidolon > Eidolon dupreanum. Next base: position 8,964 of record JAQQSQ010000900.1, on the reverse strand, counting down.
CGGACTTTGCCTTGACTCATTCACTCAACAAATATTCATGAAGCATTTATTATGTGCCAGGGATCAAGGCAGGTACCGAGAATAGGATGGTCAGAAATATCAAAGTGGTCTTTGCTCTCATGCTGCTTACAGTCTAGTGGGGAAGAACGGCATAAACAATCACACAAAATATAAGTGGTATAAAGAATGTCTGGGAGCATGGAGGAAGTCAGGGAGGGCTTCCTTGAGGAAGTGACGTTTGAACTGAGATATGAAGAGTTAACTAGGTGAAGAGAGAGGAAGAGGAAACTTGTATAAAGGCCTGATGTAGATGGTAACAGAACACATTAGGGATATTTGAAAATAAACTTGCGTGTTTGGAGCCTAGGAGGTGAGAGGGGCAATGACAAGAGACAAGGCTGAACAGGTAGGCAGAGGGTACACCATTCATGATGTCTGAGGCCATAGAATGGAATGTATTTGTTATTTTAGGAAGATCAATTGGGCTATAGGGTAGAGAATAGATTTGAACAAAGCAGAAGTAGAAGCAACATTAAAAGGTTTATGCATGTTGTGCAAGTGGATGATTTAAAATTTATTCTTTTTATTAATTAAAATCTAACATAGAATGAAGTAAAGTACATTGGCTTTAATATATGTAACTATGTTAAATTCACTTTTTGATTTTCATCATAATTTGAGACTCTTTGGGATTTTCTCCATACACCGTCAGGTAGTCTGAGTAATGAAAGCTTTCTTACTTCCTTTCCAGATCTTATATCTTTTATTTCTTTTTCTTGCCTCATTGCACTGGCTAGGACACTCAGTAGAATTGAGAAAATCAGAGAGAAAGCATTGAGTATTTTACCATTGATTTTTATGATGTTAGATTTATGTTTTAGATAACCTGTTATCAGATTAAAAGATCCTGCCTTCTAGTCTTTGCTTGCTAAGAGTTTTGTCATGAATAGATATTGACTTTCATCAAGTGCTTCCTTGGCATCCCTTGAGATTGTTACATGATTTTTATCTTTTAGTCTGTCAATATGATGAAATATACTGATTAATTTTCTAATATTCAGCCGATCTTATAGTTCTGGAACAAACCCAACTTGGTCATGATCAATTATTCATTTTATTTATCATCAAATCTGGTTTGCTAATATAGTATGTAAGATTTTTTTTTTATTTCTGTGTTTATGAGCGAGATGGGCCTGAAAGTTTCTTTTCTTGTGATATCCTTGTAAAGTTTTGGCATGACAGTTATCTTGGGCTTGTAAGTACAAGAGTTTGGAAATATTTCTTCTCTTGTATTCCATGAAATGATTTGTGTAAACATGGCATTTCCTTGTAACCTTTTTATCCCTATAAAAACTCAAGCTTATCTTACTTTATATTTTCAAGTAGAATTTTGTCTCAGGAAGATGTTTTATGTAAAACACCGTCACTTTGTAGATTCCTTTAGATGTCGCTATATAGTTCTTTGGGTTTCCTCTGCCTGTGTTTAAGAAGTACGTGATTAAGACATTAGAAATATCTAGGATAGTGCCCGAAATGTGGTAATCACACAGTGCAATAGAAATCTCCTCTCCCCTCATAGACTCTACCCAGCTGCAGGGGCCAGTGGTAGGCACCTACCTGAAAGCATCAATGCTGTTCTCAGAGCCCAGTGTCCACCTGCCTGAGTCAGAATTGTAGCCTCAGGGGATAGGGACACTGGTCCGTGGCCTCTGAGACTTTGCAGCATTCTGTTTTTTCAAAGTGCTTTCCCAAAGAGCTGCTACTTAGTCTAGTTAACTCTTCCTGCCGGATGCGGCAGAGCCCAGAGGCAGCCCTGGGCGGACCATGGAGATTTGGAAGAGGTTCATTGTTCATTTCTTTTACATAAAGGGGACAATCATCTCTTAAACTCTCCCCACAAACTGAGCAGGCTGTTATGGATAAGCTTCTTAATCCATCTGGACACCCTTTCTTGCCACTTCAGAGCAGTCGATACTTCTAGTCACTTCCAGCCATTTCAGTGCTGGGAGACTAATTATGCATTTCCCCCTGCACTTAGGGATATGCCAGAGGAGAGGAATTTGCAAAATAACAGTATCTCTGAAGCCCCAGTTCCCTTCATTCTCTCTCTCTCACTGTGGCTGGTAGTATAGCAACTGATGAAGCAGCCCAGACTCAGGTTGTCCAGACTTGCATATTTCTTCCCTCCCTCCCACTACCCCCCTTTTCTTCTACTCCAGCTTTTCTCAGACATGTTCTGTTAAGACGGCTGCCATGTCTTCCCCCTGGTGCTTGTTGAGTGTGAGTTAACCATCCCAGTGGGAGATTAGCGGCTTCCTCATGCATAAAGCTGAAATTGATTTCATCTCGTGTGTTACATGAGCCCAAGAAACCCGAGTGCTCAGATGCTTAGAGTGGAGATCACAGGAAGCTTGAGAAGCTGAGTCAAATGGCCTGTTAACACAGAGGGCGATGGGATGGGGAGAAGGACCAGTAGAGGATGCCAAGAAGGATGGGAGAAGGGAATAACTCACATTTATATAGGGCCCGTCATAGTTCAGACATTTACATTGGGTTTTCACAAGGACCCAGTGAGATATGATCCATTACTCTGGTTTTACACATGAAGAAACTGAGGCCCAGAGGAGTTTTGCAACTTGCCCAAAGACACACAATTAAGTGATAGAGGTTATAAGCCACACTCTGTCTGACCCAGTGATCTTGTACTTTCCAATACACCACACTGCCCTTTATAAGTGAAAACGGATGTGAAAATGCAAAGGAATGGCATGTGGAAACCATTGTGCATGGTGTGGAGAAGCCTCTATAGTGCACTAGGATACTGGGCAAGAAAACTGAAGTGGACACCCCCTTCTATGGGCTGAATAGGCATCGTGGAGGTCAAGGAAAGACGGAAGCTCCACAGGCGTGCATAGGCCCGGGACTCATTCAGCCTGTTGAATGCTAGCTTTTTACTTATACTGGTCCCATCTCTTTTACTACTTACATCCAATCAAGGACCAAGTCCTGTCCAATCTCCTAGACCTGTGCCTAGTCCCTCTGACTCTGCCTCTCTAGTCCCATGGCCATTACCTTGGTCCAGCCCTCCATCCTGTCTCCCCTCAGTAATGGACATGACTTCCCTCTGACTCAAGTCTCTCTCCTTCGGACACTTTCTCCATCCTGTATGCAGAGGAGTTGTCCTAAAAGAACACATGCCTGTGTCACACCACTGCTTACAGAGCCTTAGGATGAAGCACAGGCTCCTTCCTGGTCTGTTCCTGTTGACCTTCTGATGGCCTTTATGCTGTCTCTCCTTTCTTCTCTGTTTCAGCAGAATGTGCCATTCCTAAACGACTGAGTCTCCACGAAGTCTCCCTCCCTCCCCAGTGCCTGTTAGACTCTCTTCTCCTTTCGTGATTTCATGATTCGATTTCTCCAGGATTTGATCTCCTCCATCTGATCTCCGTCTTGCATCAGCTTCCTAAGGCTGCTGTAACTAATTACCACAAACGGAGTGGCTTAAAACAACACAAATGTATTATCTTACAAACATGGAGGTCAGAACTCTAAAATGGGTCAACGGGGCTGCATTTCTTCTGGCCGTGGGGGAGAATCTGCACCTTTTGCAGTTTCTAGAGGCCACCTGCATTCCTCTGTGTTCAAAACCAACAGTGCAGCATCTCTCAAACCCTCTCAAATCCTTGCGATTACATTGTGCCCATGTGGATGTCCCAGGATACTCTCGCCACTCAAGATCCTTAACTGAATCACATTTTCAGAGTGCCTTTTGCCATGTAAAGTTCTGGGGATGAGGATGCGGCCATCTCTTGGGGGCCATTATTCTGTGCACCACACTCCCCTATGCGTCCACAAGACCATGGGCCTGCCGCTGTCCAGCCTTTATCACTTCATTCTACAGCTTATCGATTTCTGCATCTGTTTCACTCCCTAGTCTTTTAGGTTCCTCCAGGGTAAAGACAGTTATTTTCTTTGACTTGCAACCCTCAGAACATAGAATCAGCTCTTAGTACTTATTTGTTGAACAGAAGACCTCTCTGGTTCCCCACTACCTGCATCACTCTGGATAACTGGACTGTTGAGAACATTGTGGCAGTTCATTGCATCACTTAAAATCACCAACTAGAGCAAGATAGCTTGGGTATCTCAGAGCTTCCACATTCTAGCTGCATGATCTTGGGCAAGTTACTTAACTTCTATGCCTTAGTTCCCTCAATGCAAAACGAAGGCAATTATAATTTCTTCTTGTATCAGTCAAGGTCTGGGAAGGAAACTCCCAATCATACTAGGTATTTCAAACGGAGAGTTTTTGTTGAAGGGAATTAGTGTGGTAGGTTGCCGGAGCAAAATGGGGCAATAAAGTAGTAAGAATTGCAGAAAGCATGTACCACACTTGGGGCTAGGGTAACACAAAGGAATTGTGGGAGTCTAGAGGAGGGGCTCTGGAAGCTTGCTGCTGAGACCTCTGAGGAAGGTGGCCCCACAGTTGGTACTGCACCTGTAAGGGGGCTTGGCCTTGCTTCTGCTCGTACCACTGAAAAGATGCTGTGAAGGCCAGAAGAAATTCAAGCCTGGAGCATAGCTGTCTAGGTTGCTGGAGTGATGTTGAAAGGACCTTGAAATAGAATGAGAGCATTTTCTTTGCTCTTCCAGCTTTGGAGTCTCCATGTGGAGCCTTCCATCGGGTCAAACTGAACCAAAGCTGGCAAAGAGAGCCTTGAAGTGTGGAGTTCCAGCCCCTGAATCACAGAGACAATTGTAACAGGGTGGGCTTGAGGCTACAGGACCAGAGGTCAATAACTAGCACATTCCTCTAGATTCCTCATCTGTGAAATGGATGCTATAGCATTACTTACTTACCTCATGGTGTGAGATGAAGAATAAATGAGTTCATATATGGACATCCTGGAATGGAGCCAGGCACATGGATAGCACTGAGTGTTATTTGCCCTTGCCCCATAGACATAATAATAGCTCTCCCGTTATGTAGGTGTACAGACTGGGATGTCTCTGGACTCAGAGATCCAAACTGGCTAAGTAATGAGTTCCTTCTACCCAATTCTTTGTAGCCAGGCTACTGGGAAAAGGTGGGACCAGGGAGGCAAAGGTACCTGTCCATGGACCTGTGCTGTTCTAAGGCAAGAAGCTTCTGCAGCATGGCCTCCAATTCCAAAGGTTTAGAATCCTGGCTCTCCTAGGCCCCTGTCTGGGAGAGAAGGACTCTTGACTCATACTTTCTTAGGACTCTTTATTAGCAGACAAGGGAGGAAAAGCTCTTCTAGAGCGATTACTTAGCTCTCAATTTTGGGAAGTGGCCCAGCAAAGAGTAATCTTGAAAATGTCGAGGTTCCAGGGGAGAAAGAGGAACTGGGAGCAGACAGAGTATTGCATATCAGGAAATCTCACCTGGTGTTAAGTCATTATTGAATTTCGCATTTTTAAATGACTTAAGTGGTTGCAGCATGACAACGCTAAATAAACTGAGTCTGAACACTTGAATGTATTTGCTTGTGGAAGAGCTGGTACGAGTCCCCACTGACATTGCTGTAACCCCTCTGTATCCTGACACAGGAAGATGAGTGCCTTTAAGGGGATCTTTACGTCTCTCTGTGGAGGTACATATGGGGGCCCAACTAAGTTTCCTACCAACTGCTAAATGGCCCAATGACTGCTGGTTGGAAAGATGAAGATAATAATAGCTAACAGTATGTTTGTTGTGTGCTGGGGTTCTTCTAAGGTTATTGAACATAATACCTTATTTAATTTTCATTGCAACACCCGTTTTACAAATGAAGAAACTAAGGCACAGAGAAGTTAAGCAACTTGCCCTGATTGTCATGATATCTCAGTTTGGCTTTCTTCAAAACAGACCCTGATACAAGGGGTTGCAAGTACTTTATTTGGAAGTTTAAGGGAATATTGGTAGAGGAGGGAACATGATACAGGAAAAGAAGGAAGGTCCCTTAAGGGTATAGTAATGAGCTGGTGGCCCTGGCAGATATCCAGTAGAGAGCCTCCAAAAAGCTGAGTAAACCAAGCCCATTTTCTCCCCAAGGGCTGAGAAAACTGAGCACTGGTGTACCAATTCCCATCTCTCATTGGGAAAGAATTGCTCCTGGGAGTGGTAAAATGCTGGCATGGCCAGTCTGCCCTGCAATGGGACAAAGCCACCAGGAAAGCATATGTAGGTGTTGGAGGTAGGGAGTCATTCCTGCATGGAGGTATTAACCACCGAAACTACAAGTGGCCTCCAGGATAGGTCAAGAGAATATGAGCTGGTACTATCAGCATCTGCTGAATGTGGCCAAAAAGTAGCAGAGCTGGGATTCAAATTTCAGCTTTAATTACTATTCTTTGTATGAGAGAGGTTAAAATACGATGAGGTTGGTAGAGGAATAGAAGCAATGCTACAGAGTGAAATTGCTTAGAGTCCTAAGAGCTAACAATATTTATGCCAGAAAAGAGAATAGTGAGTGTTCAATGGCCTGTGTCCTCAAATATGCAGGGACTGCCACAGTGGGGAGGGAAGAACTCCTGGAGTATCATGACCCCATGATCAAACCCACTATATAGCAGGCCCTGTGCCAAGATATGGGGCCACAGGCAAAAATGACTTGGTCTATGCCCTTGAGACAGATCCATCATCAGGTAGCTTCCCTATATTGTGCAAGTTCTGTGATGAACTTGTGCCGAGGGAGCATCATGAAGGGTCCTGGCAAGTGCAGAGGGTATTGTTGGTGCCTGGTCCAAGTCTCCTTTACCAGGATGGTATACTCAGCCCCTAGTTGCCACTAGTGTTGGCTGATAAACACTCATAGCTTTTCCTTGTACTAGGTTGAATATTGTTCTCTCAAAATTCATGTTTTTCCTAGAACCTCAGAATGTGACTGTATTTGGAAATAGGGAGGGTCTTTGCAGATGTAATTCATTATGTTTAAATGAGGTCATACTGGCATAGGGTGGGTGCTAATTCAATATGATTGGAGTCCTTATAAGAAGAGAGATATTTGGACGAAAAGACAGACACACAGAAGAGGCTGTTTGAAGACAGAGGCAGAGATAGGAATGATGCATCTACAAGCCAAGAAAGATGAAGGACTGCTGGCAAATGCCAGAAGCCAGAAGAGGCAAGGAAGGGTTCTTCCCTAGAGCTTTTGAGGGAGTGTGTCCCTGTTGACACCTTGATTTCAGATTTCTTGTCTTCAGAACTGTGAAACAATAAATTTCTGTTACTCTAAACTTCCCAGTTTGTGGTACTTAGCTACAGAAGTCCTTGGAAACGAATATACTATACTCTCCCCTGGATTACTGTCCTTGGCCACATGGGAGCCGCTTAGCTGAGGGGCAATGACTTTATCCAATTAATGATATGGGTACAATAGGCAGACCCCCTTCCCCGATGAGAACACCTGTGGAGACAACCAGACCCTAGTCTGCAACCAAAACCACATTTTTGTTTGGCTTCTTGACCCTTCCCCTATCCTGCCTCCTTCTAACAACTCTCCCGCAGTCTCTTGCACAGAACCCTTGTCTCTCAAGCTCTCTTTCTTGGGACCCTGAGCTAAGACACTCACAGAGCACAGAGATGTAGCCTTGAGGTGAGAGTATTCAGAAGATAGTTAACTCTTGAATGGCAAAAAAAAAAAAAAAAAAAGTGAGTCACCTGGAAGAAGGGAAGGGTGATCCTGCATGCAGAGAGAACAGCACAAGGAAAGCACCTTCCACTACTTCTGCATCACTTGTGTGTAAGGTGTGGGGTGAGGGAAGCCTAGTAGCCAAGAACCTGCAGAGGTAGAGACAGGTAGCTCTTGGAAGCTTGGTAGGACCCCCTGATGGATAGCAGATGGAAGAAGACCTGTGGTCTATACTTTAAATACTTTCTATTAAAACCCTTCACCAATTGTGTGTACAACAGAGAGTGTGCTCCTTATCGATGGAGGTCTTCAAACTAAGGCATAGCTACATGTTGGGGACATCTGCATTGGGCAGGTAGAGCTCAGTGGCCTCTCACTATCGTCCACATCTGTGATTCTATGACTGTCGACTACTGTTACTGCTGCTGGGTTACAAAGTACTGGCTAGTTACCAATTCCGTCTTCTTCTCACCAAAACCACTTCTCTGTGACCTTGGATGAGTCAGTCACTTCATCTTCCTCCATGGTAGTAATACTATTAGCACAAGATAGTACGATGTAGTGATTATGAGCATTGCTCTAAGATTTTCCTAAGTTTGAATCCTGGTTCCTTCTCTTACTACTAGCCTTATAATCATGAGCCATTCACATCTTTAAGCTTCAGGGTTGGAAAAAAACTAATTTATAAAATGAGATTGATGATAGCACCTGCCTGAAAGAGTTTGCCAGGAATCCATAAGATAAAGCATGCAAAGTCCTTAGTACAGTTCCCAGCACATGGCTAATCCTCAGTGGTTCCTAGTACTTTCCTTATGCTGTCTTCACAGTCTGTGGAGCTGAAATATAAGTACACTTTTTATATGAATACTTCCAGCATAAAGTGGGTCAGTGCAATATTGAGGAAAGACTGTTGACTTTGAGAAAACCTGTGTTTGAACATAGTTCTGCTTACTAGCTATGTGAGATTAGGCAGGTTACCTAAAGTGGCTGAAACTTGGTGTCCTCACCCATAAAATGGGAGTAATACTGTCTGCTTTGTGGGGTAACTAGAGGGAAAAAATGAGGAAACAGGTAAAGCGTTATAAAAAATTAGTTGCTATGATTACAGGACTCTTTGCAATTCAAGTCTCAATTTACGATGGAGGGCTCGGAGCAGTGCCAGAGCAGCCAGGATCTCTCCCTGGTAGGGAGCCATGGGTGGGGAACCGGCTTGGCAAATGGACACAGTTGTGATTCTTGGTTCCTGCTCCCTGGTTCTGGGCAGACAAAAGCAGAGACTGGCTGTTAAATACTGCTAGTGATTGAGACCACAGAATCCTGACAGAGGTTC
>JAQQSQ010000899.1:0-13525 GCA_028627145.1 Eidolon dupreanum | reverse complement strand
CCCCCATAACCAAGAGTTATCCGACCCTAAATGGCAATAGTGCCAAGGTTGAGAACCTTGACCAAATCTGACCTTGATTTAATCTTGAGACGATGGCAGTTTTTGAGATAACATGTGGTCTCTTCTGAGATGCAGTCATTAGAAATCAACAAGCTCAAAAGGCCCTACAAAACTTCTCTGCTCCTAGGTGAGGCTATTTGAGCTGAGCACCTCTCCATGGTTCTTTTAGTATAAAATTCTACAGAAGAGAGTTGGTGGGAGTCAAAAATCTATCAGCTCTCATTTTACCAGGAATTTAGGAAAATAACTTTTCTCCTGCAGAAGAAATTACATGAATTATATTAAAATTGGTGCTAAGGTAATAAAATTACATGCTCAAGACTCTTCTAAAAAAACTCGCTTTGTCTGGCAGGGTAATTTGAGTGTGGGGAAGACAATCTCCCCAGCTGCCACACTTTCACATAAAGAGGGAACAGAGGAAATTGGCTCGACCATGCTCTTGCCGCATGTACCACTCTGTGAAATTCCATTTTTTTTTTTTTACATCTGCAGATTTAATCACAAGGAAAACTTTCTGATGCAGATCCACGAGAGAGATGATTTTTTTTTAAATGCACATACATAAGAAAACTTCAAATTGCCAAATGGATGGCAGTGCCCAAGAAAAGGTCGAACATTCTTGGAATTGGGCAGAAATGGACTCTGATGTCGTGCAAATCATCCTCGTTTTCAGTGCCAGGGCTCTCCTGGTTTGAGAGGAAATGTATAGAAATGCACATGTGATGAGAGAAATCTCTTTCGTTTCCAGTGTGCTAAGCTAACAATTTTTAGCTCACAAGACAAAAAAAAAAAAATCCTTGCTTTAATGTATGAGAAAACCAAATGACAGGAGAAGGCGACATCTGTTCTTAAGATTCCCAGTGAAAACTTGAGTCGTTTAGAGGCAAATTGATGCACGCGAGGTGTTGGCTGAGGCCGTGAGGATGAAGCTATCAGGGAAGGCCGTGTGCTTGATGGAGTGGAAAAAGGGTGGATGGTGAAGAGAGAAGCCCTGGTTAGCATCCTTGCTCATGAGAACTTGGGGTTTGATCTTTTAGAATATAGTGGTTGTTCCCTCCCAGGTTGTCACATTTGGTGAGATCTTGCGAGTGAAGGCCAGAGGTAATGTCAAACCACCAACAATGCACTGGGCAGCCCCTACAATAAGTGATAATCTGTTCTGAGATATCAACAAAGCAGAGGCTGAGAAACCCAGTTTCAGGCTTCAATTCCTTCATCTGTAAGATGAGAGTAGCTGCTACACCTCTTTCACCTGGTTGCTCTAAGCATTAGAGATGCTAATACTGGAAGAACACTTTTTACAAATGGCGATCTTCTTCAAGAATTATCAAGATCCCTATGGCATCCCCAAATTTTATTTCTCTACCTAATGTACTATAGTCACAGAGCTCTTCCTAAAATGCAAATCTGACCCTGCCACTTCTCAGAAACTATTTTTGGTTTTCCACTGACTCCTGTAATGTGCCCAAACTGATCTTTGCAGCCCCATCTTTCAACCTTGTCCTCTTCCCCCTGCAAACCCCTCTGGAATGCAAAATACTCTCTCTTACCACCTCTGCCTTTGCACTAGCTGTTCCCTTTCCTGAACCCTCTCATTGCACCCCCTCCTATCTCACTGAGTCATCTCCTGCTTTTCCTGATGTTCTTAGCTTCCATATCACTCCCTCCAGGAAGTCTTCCCTTACTGCCTCAAAGGAGAGAGGTACCTATGATCCCACAGTGCCTTGCATTCTCCCCTATCCTAGGGCTTGTAATACTGTGTCTTAGTCGTCTTTAAAAATTTTCTGTCTTTTCCAGGCTGTGAATATCTTGTTCACTGTTACATTCTCATTGCCAAGTGAAGTATTTGAGCAGCTAGTACAGTTCAGTAAATATTTGTTGAAGGGACAAATGAATAAATGAATCAATAAGATCTTTGAACATAGCTGCTTCCAGCAGACAATAACTCACTTTGATTTGTTTTCTTTCTCCTTCCTTGGGTCACTCTGTTAAGTTGTGCTAATTAATGGGCGATGGTCCAAAGAGAGAAGACTGCTGAGAAGAGCACAGCAAAAGGTCAGGATACTCTTTAACCTTGACCGATGGCCTTGACATAATCCAGAAGGAAGTGTCCTTGCATGAAAATAACCTCCTTTTCCTTTAAAGTGAATTAACTGCTATTTTCTGGAAAGTATATTAGTCAGGAAGAGATGAACACTTAGTGAGTTGCCAATAGCTCTTTGACTGTGTGTGTGTGTGTGTTCCAGACTATTTTTTGTCATGTGAATTTTTTTTCCTTATGAATTTTACATTCTCTGCTACATAATTAAGCGGCTGGAGGACAGGAACCACCTCCCCTTTGTCTCAGAGGGCCTTGGGCATCTTAACACATATCTCGTCCAGGTGCTTTGTGAAGAAAACTTTTAGGTAAAAATCTCTCCGTAAGGAGGTGCAGGGTCTCTCTTTTAGGGACGAGTAAATGGAATGCTCAGAAAGAGGGTGCCTGTGTCCACACAGCAAGTCAACCACAAAACGAGGACTCCAAAAAAAAAAATGACCTAGCTTTGTTGGAGACAAATGATGGAAGCTCAGTATCTTTAAATTTAGGAAACAGAGTTAGCGCCTGCCAGAGTTGTGAGGCAGCTTTGACGTCTTCTGAAAGCCACTGCTCCCATCCAATTTTATCCTTAAAACGGGAAGCAAAAGCATCCCCCCTTCCATTCATCAGTATTTTTGCCTCTCATTATATCCATGGCCTAGTTTTCTTGGGCTCTTTAGATGTCAACGAGCGTATTACACTAGGTATTGTCCTTGAAACTTTTTGAAGTTCTTTAGGCATTATGAACAAGGTCTGAAACTCCAGCCGAGTGCCGCCGACTACTTTGGCTCTGCTCTAGTTCCTTAAGAAATCCAGAGGATGGCATTGTCATTTTCCAAAGCAGAAACCAATGAAGAAAGGCAGCCCTCATACTGAGATTTCCACCCCTTTCTCGGAGGGAGCAGAGAAATGGCTAAAATTGACTTTCATTGTGCTAGATGATACTGTCCTCTAACCAATAGAAAGCAAGCTGATAGCTTTGGAAGGACGGGGTATAATTTGAGGGACGCAAGATGACTGGTACCGAGCCTCATGGGGATGGCATGTACATTCTGCATTATAATTCCAGGTTGGGCTTGATGGGGCAGAAACCTGCTAACCCGAGCTTCCTGTGTTCTGGGCACACGGCACAGGGAACCTGGATTCTGTGTTTGGATTCGGATCTCTGCTTACTGCAGGGCTTTCCAAAGGGGTCTCTGTGTCTGCTCTTTCTCCAAACCAATGTTAAAATGATTAGCAGTTCTCAGCAGACTCCCTCGAAGCTGTTTCGGCATCTTGCAGGGTTGGAGGGGAGCATGGAGGGGGTGTAGCTCCAAGGTTCGGAAGGGCATGCGTTACTCTTAGGGCTTGTTCCTGAGTGGGTGGAGTGGGTTTGTGCAATCTAATTTAAGGGACTCCAAGAAGACCCACTCGAGCCCCAAAATATCATGCTTCAGGTTTGGGAAATGTCAGCTTTCACATCCATCGCTACGTGTCCATCACAGCTTTCCACAACTTCCTGCGAGGAGGCAGCGTATTAAGTCTGTAACACTTCCACGTGGGTGGTTTTCCTCTTGACTTATGCATAGCGGGTGGTGGGTACTGGAAGCCAAAAGATATGGAAGGGTAGCTGCCACGGTTGTGGTCCTAGGATGCTCTTTCATCCGGCTCTGCGTCTCTTTTACATACCAGTATATAGAACCAATGTTTGTGTTTCAGCAAATTGGGAGATGACATGAGACCATATTCCTTTTAACACTTAGCTTCTTACAAGTAGGGGATCTGGAGTGAGCCAGTGTGGGTTCATGTCCCAGCTCTACCATTTACACGCTGTGTGACCTTGGGTAATTTATTGAACCCCTCCCCAGCTCAGTTTCCTTATCTGTAAATGGAAGCACTGACACCATAGGCTTGTTTGAATGATCAAGTTAAAAATACAGTTAATAACAAAAGACTTTCTATTCTAGTGCTTGAACATATAGGCAAAAAAGTTATTATGACACCCTAGTGATGGGGGTATGTCAAAGAGACAGAGGGGCCCACCAAAAGAGCTCCCAATGGCAAAGCTGGAACTTTTTGAGCAACAAAATAAATCAGTTTTGAAAAGAACTTTATATTCTAGAGTAGAAAAATCAATCAATCAATTAATCATCAATCAGTCAATCAATATTTGCAGTATAAAGCAAATATCTAGGAGTCCATACTGACATAAGGGAATGACTGAACAAGTCAGTAAATGGGGGAAACTAGACAAATCTCCCAAATAGTCACTGTAGACACATCGTCCTCAAGGAGGAAGAGCGTTAACTGCCCACTTCTTGAGTATGAGTTGCACATAGTGACTTCCTTCCAAAGGGGACAATAAAAAAAGGGGGGTGAAGGAACAATTGTACAGTGGATGAATTTGACAAATTACCTCATCCAGGTCAAAGTTAAAATCAACAGTGATAAATCATGTTGATACTATGAGCCCTTGATATTATGTGATGAAAGTGACAATTTATCTCTGTGGTCGTCCTCCCTAAATGAAAAACAAAACAAAACAAAACAAAAAAACCCCAGTCTAATCATGAGAAAAACATCAGGCAAATCCCAATAGAGGAGAATCGTACAAAATACATGACTGGTACTCCTCAAAACTGTCAAGATTTTCAAAAACACAGGAAGTCTAGAAATTGTCATAGCCAAGAGGGGCCTAAGGAGACAGCAGCTAAATATGATGTAGTATCCTGGATGGATTCTTAGAAGAGAAAAAGAACACTGGGCAAAAATTAAGGAACTATGAATAAACCATGGACTTGAGTTAATATTAATATATCAATATTGGTTTATTGTAATAAAGTACCAAACTAATCTGTTAGTAATGGGGGCACTGGGCTTAGGGTCTATGGGAATTGTTTTGTGCTGTCTTCTGTAAATCTGAAAATGTCCTGAAAAGTACAGTCTTTTTAAAAAAAACATGACGATGATGATGATTAATTATTATTATTATTGCAGTTATTATTATTTGTTTTCTGAAGTTCTCCTGTGAAAATTTTGAGGCTCCTAGGAGGACCCATTAAGTTCAAGACATCAGTCTCAGTCATTACTGCCTTTGTTAGCCAACATGTCCTACTCCTTTTACTTGTGGTTGGTGTGACTCCCATATGGTATAATTCGGCTGACGTGGCCGTCCACCTGCTCATCTAAGGGAATACATGTTAACTCTGAAAATGGTAACCTAGCAGCATGACAGACCTCACATCCCACTAAAGAATAGCATTAAGGTACTCTAGCTTCCATCCCAGGCAAAATTGATTCTTTCTTTCTCTGCCAACACTGCCTGTACATACCTTGGCTGAATCACTCATTACATTAAATTTTCATTATTCATCTTCTCTACCCATCTGTGAACTCCCCAGTGGGAGAGAGTTTACTCATTTATCTTTGTTCTTCTAGGACTGAATGCTATGCCCAGCACAGATAACTAAAAAAAAATCGATGATTGAGTGGAGGACTGGTCTATAGTGTTCACATTTACAGCGCTGAAACTCAGTTTGATTGCCTGGGCCAAAAGAGATGAGACGGTGAGGAAGAGTGTATTTTCCTAAGGTAGCCACAGCAGTATCTCCCAGCTCACGTGTTCTTCTTTTAATGTGACCTTCACATCTCTCTCATAGCATGGTGAGGTCTCTGTCCTTTCCCCTTGAAATGAGCAGACCTTTGTGATTGCCTTGACCGATGGCACATGGCGGAAGTGGTGCCATGGGAGTTCGAAGGTTGCATCATAAAAATCCCATGTACTTCTCTCTCTTGCTCTCTTGTGATACTCATTCTTGGAACACAGCCGCCATGCTGTGAACATGACCAAGTGTAGGTACTGAGAGATGCCCATGGATTGGATCTGAGGTCCTGATCCATATCCTCAGCTGTGCTTCCAACTGAGAGCCAGCACTAACCTGCCAGCCATCTTGGGGGTGGATTGAGCCATCCTAGTATGCCCTGTTTAATTCATGAGCCAAGTCAATGACTATTGTTGTTTTAAGTCACTATGTTTTAGAGTACATTATGGAGGAACGGATAACCAGAACAGATGGGCAAATAAAGTCCTTGGGTCATTAAAAATAAGACTCGTGAGTTATTTTATCTTCTTTTCTATTTCATGCAAAAACCTTCTGAGTCTGAGTTCTTTTTACTAGGAGTAGGAACTTACTGAGAAAGATTCAGCCGTATTCGAAAGTAGGTAACCACAAGAACGTAAAAAACATGTTAATTTAATTAATGCGTTGATTTAGCAGTTATTTAATTTGTGGTCCAAATTCCTAACTAAGTGGTGGGCTATGTCAGTAAATAAGCTAGATCTGGTCCTCTGTCTTCACGAAGCTTAACATTCAAGAAGCTTAATAATGAGAAAACGAAATAAACAATCACACAATTATTTTAACTTAATAATTCAATCTCTACAGTTGAAAGAACTGAAGGATATTTATTCTAGAGAATTGCTTCATGAAGTATCTAAGGGTTATGCCATGGTTCATTTGTGGCTTGAACTTTCTCATAGCAGGGTGGCTGAGAGGTCCTCATTGGGATGCCCTTCTGTGGGATGCTTTTCTACACCTCACTACACAGATGGCCTCCCAGCACCAAGATCATCAGGCGATGACGCTGTCCCCTGAGCAGAGTTTATTAATCTGGGAACACACCTGACTCAGGCTGAGCCAATCATGTTCTTGCAGCTGTGGGTAAAGCTTGTTAATGGTAATGAGAGAGAGGGAGGTTTGATGACTCCTGATAAGGTTGGTCCTGAGCCTGCTCTGGTTCCTGTGTATCTTGAGGCTGATTCTCCTCCTCTTCTGCCTTCTCTTCTCCTTAGTTCCTCCTCACTTTCCCTTCTCCTCCTCCTTCTCTTCCTCCTCATTCTTCTTGTTTTAATCAGAGGCCCCAGGACCGTTCCAGTTTATTTTCTTTAATACCAAAGCTTCCTAAAGTTGATTTTTATTTACTTACAATAAAACCAAACCTTCATTAGTATAAAGTATAAGCAGGATTATCCCTGTCTCTTAAGATTCCCAAAGGGACAGAACTAAGACCAGGAATCACAAGCCACAGTGGGAGAAATTTCAGCTAAATACACATAAGAACATTCTAAGAGCCAGAGACATACATAGATTTAGACAGTGAGCTTCCCATCCTTGGAGGTTTTCAGACAAAGGCTGGTCAACCACTTGCATGTCATGTCATCAAGAGGACTTAAGCATTAATAGTAGTAGTAGTCATCGTCATCGTCGTCATTGTGGTAGTCGTAGTAGTAGTAGTAGTAGTAGTAGTAATTAATAATAATAATGGCAGCTAATGGTTTGTACACTTACTGTTTTCTAGACACCATGATAAGTGTTATGTCATTTAATCCTCACAATAACCCCCTGAGGACACACTATTCCTATCACCACAATGGCAAAAGAGGAAGTTAGGTCAAGGTCATTCCTCCAATCAGCCAGGTTTCAACTCAGATGTGTGAATCCAGAAACTATGCTCTTTAGTCTCAGGTGAACCTATTCCACTCCAGCTTCAAAAGCTCATAGGATTTCACCTCCTTTTCCTTATCCCATGTTCCAGAAATGGCCCCCAAATAAAAAAGGTAAAGCAACAATCTTGGGTAGTTGGATCCTGAATAACAGAGAATACTTCATGTAAAAAAATCAGGCAGAGTAGGCACACTAGATCCAGAAGATGGTGAAGAAAGATGGTCCTCAGAGCAGTGAGCCCTGTACAGGAGGGGCAGCTCACTAAATGTGCCTACCTGTGCCACCGCGCATGTGTTTTTCTTATTTTCGTCTTTTGTTCCTCTTTCCAATTTGAACATTTACTTGAATCATTTCTACTCTTTCTTTCTGGACCAGACAATAATAATAATAATAATAATAATAATTATTATTATTATCATCTAGATATCTAGATATCCATTATTATTTAGATAAATAAAATTATTATTATTATTATTATTATTATTATTATTATTTTGTTTACCTTTGAAACACAGAGCATCCCTCTCAGTCCTGAATGAGTCATCCTGAGGTGGATACTGCCACCAACAAAGTCTGTGTAGGGGGGACAATTCGCATTGCCAGTAGCCTGTTTGATGACTGTCTCCCAGAAGCAGGCATGATACAGTCAGCAGAAGTTTCCCTTAGAAATGTGCCTTTTAAAAAATCCCCAGACTCTATCTGATTATCATTGTTTTAAATCACAAAGAAAACGGAAGCTTCTTGTCATTTCCTTCACTGAATAGAGGAGACAGACTTGAAAGGATCCTATTGCATGCTGAAGAGACTCCAAGCTCCTAATGGGAGCCTTTACCTGCAGAGTTCTCTTGGCAGAGGAGGCGCTGGGCCCTGCTGCTCTCCCCACCTGTGTCTGACCTGTTTCTGCAGGCCAACCCGACAACGTGCTTCTTTAATAGAATACATAAGCACGTTCCTGTTGTGGGGCAGACAGTATATCTTCTAAGAATCTTCCGAGCTTTTGTTAACCCTATTATGGTGTTGCCAAGGAGATGAAGTCCGGCAGAAGGCAAGGGATGGTGGTTGTGTGTGTTGCTGGGACCTTGTTTACTGAACTGAGTTTGGAAACTCATTTCTTTATTATTCATCTCCAGTTCCCAGACCAGGTGGTGCTTTAGTGTGAGAAGAAATCCGGTGCCTTCTACGTACTCTGTATCTGAAACTCCCAGCTTTGTGACCCTCAAATAAGTGATTTTAGATAAATAAAGAGAAGTTAGTTAAATTCTCCAGAATAGAGAGTTCTTCTGGCTTGATGTAAGAGACACTGGCCTCTTAAACCTGGGGTGAAGTTTGACTCCCAGGCAGGGGAGAGCGAATACATCTGGGATGTCCTAGATGATGCTGATAATAATAGTTGAAGTTTTTTGACTGCTTCGCCATATGTCAGCACTGTGTTAGGGTGGATGCAGCACAGGTTAGTATTGCCTCCATTAACAGAGAAAGCAAAATTGAGGGTATCTCCATGTCTAGACCACCAAGAATCTGCTCTAACCACAGAAAATAAAGCTGTGGCTATCGCAAACCAGGTTATAAATTTGCCTGCAACTCCAGAGCGGCTGTTTGTAGGAACATGAGAACCCCTGAAGTTGTAGGCAAAGAGCAACAAATTCTATAACCCTGGGGATGTATCTTTTGTGTTTTTGTTCACAGTTGACTTCTATTACCTAACTTAGAGCCTCTCATGTAGCACAGGAGTCAACAAACTTTTTCTGCAAAGAGGCAGATAGCGAATATTTTAGACATTTTGGGCCATGTGATTGAATGGGTTATCAACTGTTCAACTCTGCTCTTGCAGTGCAAAAGCAGATATAGGCAATAAGTAAACAAAGGGACATGACTGTGTTTTAGTAAAACTTTATTTACAAAGGGAGGCTGTGGGCTGAGGATGATAATTTGCTGACCCAGATATAGCACATAGTAGGTATTTCATAAGTTTTTGCTGAAAAAATAAATCTAAAGTGGAAAAGTCAAATAATAGAAATTTACAACACAAAACCAATCTTTATATAACAGTTCATGATAGTAAATACTTTAAATACTTGCTTATTGTAGAAATTTTGAAAAAAATTAAAAGTATATTAGGAAGAAAGTAAAAATCATGACCAAAAGGAAACTCTGGTTAATAATTCGGTGTCTTTATTTCCTTTTAGTCATTTTCATGTGTATGCCTTTTTTAAAAACATGGTAAACAACTGGAATTTTAAAATGTTATAATATGCATTTGTTCTATTTTTATGGAAAATGATGCATGAAATCAGCTTCTCTTGGGACTTTTATCAGAAAGAGCAAGTCTTCCGCCTGCTGTGATTAAAAGATTTGCCTCAAGTCAGCCCAGTCCCTCTACTTAACATCCCAAAACAGATTTCATGATTTGACCCAGGTTCTGAAAAATCCCAAAATGCTTTTTGGATCTCAAAGGAAGATTTCATGAAAAAGCTCAGTAGAATTTCAGCATCGAGTGCTGTGTTGTGTGTGGGGTGACTCATTTAACCGAAACGTGGCATTTCCTCACTAGTTCTGGATGCTAGAAAGTGCCGTTTGCAGAGGCCAGGACATTTTGAGAATGTGTTACCCCAAAATGGGCCAAGAGGGGCCATAATGGATGACTGAGCCATAAGAGTTAATAACTTGCTGTGAGACAGAGCCCTCAGGATTTTTATTTCTATGAGATAGAGAGCGATGATATTCCAGTCCCACTGCCCCAGAACACCCATGAATGATACCCCTGCATGCACCTTGGAGGGCATTTGACCTGCCCTAGTCTGATAGTCATGCTTGCAGAGACTCTGTTTCCTTGCTTGGCCATTTGCCCTTCTCACCCCATCTCTTTCCACCCTTCCCCTGCCCCTGCACACATAATGAGTCCTGCGTTGCTCATTTTTAGAAGCCAGAGAACACATGATCATCTAAAACAATTGTAAAGGGTGCTGAGAAGGAACTAGTGCTCAGAAAGCCTCTGAAGCTGCCAGGCGAGTAACGACCACCCCCTCCAAAATTTGGAAATAGAAAACCAGCAGCAAACCTTTGTATTTTGAAAATTTTAAATTATGGCTATTTGGCTTGCCGGGCAAGGAGGTGACCGAATCACGTGCGTGAGGCACATCCATCTGGGCTCTTGCTATTCTTGATGATGACTGTGCAGAATTCCACCCCCTACCCCAGACACCTCCTCTGTTCTCCTCAAAGGCCAATGGCAACCAGTTACCATACTGTATCCTGTTTCCTTTGAGTGGCTAGAAGCTCATACTGGGAGCCTTCCTTCCACAATGGGGTGAGCTCAGGGAAGGACGGTGGGAGGGGGCGGGTGAAGTGCCCTCCGTGTGCCTAGAGCTGTCCTTTCAGGCTCTGATTTATTCCACCCCCCATGGTAGGGCCGATGGTAGGTGGAGTGTCTGTGTTTTCCAGACTGGGATAGACTCTCTTTGTCAACAGTGCCCACATTTCCCACTCTTGCATCCACCCCTTTTAAAGTACTTAAAACAATGCCTTTGTGGAAAATGAGTAATTTAAGAGGCTGCATGTTACCTGAAGGAATGATTTAAATCATTGCATCCAACTGCACTTAAATGGTTTTTTTTTTGGTGCGTGTGTGTGGTTTTTTATTTGCCTGCTACCTAGTAGATGGGGGCTCATGAAAAAGACAAGATCAGCAATAAAATAAGCTGTGTTTTATCTGCCTACCTGAGAGATAATTTGTGTGAACCTGAGATCCCCAATCAGTTGTAGGCTCAGTTTTTTAAAGGGGCTGGGAGTAATGAGCATCCTTAGTTCTTATAGGGTTCTCTAACAGGTATAGAACCTCAAAAACTAATTTTCTTGTTGCCATACATAGCAATAGGCATGTTGGGGCTGCGGCAATCAAGTTGGGCTCCTTCGGGGGTAAATGGGAGAAGAATGGGAGAGATTTCTTTATTATCATCCATCACTGATAGAGGCATTTCTTTAGGTAGCATCTTGCTAGACTTCTAGAATGTACCAATAACATGTTGAGCTATTTGGACCAGGATTGCTGTCCCCAAATGAGATGCATCAGAAAGAACTGTCTAGTATGAGGGCGTTTTTACTTTACGAAATTTTTGCTGAATCTATTAACTCATGGGGAAATAACAAATCATGCTACACTCCAAATATAAACTGTAAAAAAAATCTTTGTCCAAAGGTCCATATACAGGTATGTTGCTATAACATTGTTTGTAATGGAAAAATATTAAATAAATCTCTTTGTCCATCAGTAGAAAATTGGTAAAAATAAATTATGTTTCATTCAAGTAATGGAATAACACATATAATAATAATACAGCTGTTAAAGGGTTGAAACAGATTTATGCATACTGAAATGAAACCATCTTTAGGATATATTGTCAAAGACTCTCTGTAAATAGAATCCTTCCATTAATATAAAAATGAGTCTATATTTATACCTATATTTGTATTTTTATCTGTATCTATATCTATACATACACCTGCAGCTATACCTCTCTAAAACCATGTTTATTTTATTTACTTTTATATAAATAGAATGTTTCTGGCAAGCTGTATAGGAATCTAATACCCTTTGTTGCATTTATGATGAAGAGCTGGGGAGTGGGGTGGTAGGAAGTCAGAAACAAGAGAATTACTCTTCATTTGAAAGCTATTTTCATGTATTACTTAAAAAATTATTTTTAAATTAGAAACTATTAAAAACAAACACACAAACAAACAAAACTCCAGGCACGTATAACACAGCACTTAGGTTGGAGGTTAAAGTGAATTTACCAGGCAGAATCTGGTTTTATCTAAACTATGGCTTTAAGGCTTTAATCTTCTAAACTGCCAAATATAAAGAGAGACCTCAACTGGTTCAACCATGTTCAGTTATTCTGAAAAAGTGGGGAGGGAGGGTCCAACAGGAGGGACAGTGAGGGACTTCTGTTTCCTCTGTCAGGTTAATTCAGCAGAGAGGCATTTTCTCCTCACAGAGACCAAAGCTTTCTTGAAATAACCTGGAAGATGTCACAGGAGAAGAAAGGAAACAGCATTTATTAAGTTCTTGTCAGGTTTCAGGAACTTTCCAATGGTTTTTTCCTGAATGCTTACAACACCTCCATTGTGCAGATGAGAAAACTGAGGCTCAGAGGGAAAAGTAATTTGCCCAAGGTCATCCAGCTAGTGGGCAGGCAAGCTAGGATTTGAGCCTGAGTCTGGATGGCTCATTCACTAGGACCTTTTCGCTACACTATGATTTGTAAGTTGAGGTTGTCTAGGGTAGAAGGGATGAGGTCAGCTTCCAGGCAGAATGACAAACCACAGGATAAATGAGACCTGTCTTCCCGGAGTATCATTTGTTCCTGATGAAAAGTAATAAAAAAAAAAAAAAAATTAGGCTTAAAGTAAATACAGATGTAGCATGAAGTCATAGGCAAAAGTCACATGAGTTTTAAAGGTAAAGTTGAAGAGTCCAGAGAAATTCCTCGCTTGTTTCAAAATCTTTTCCCCACAGTGTGTAAACATTTGTTCTTTGCAGTCAGCAAACATCAGGACACTGCATGCTACCACCTTCCAAAAAACGATGCAGTGTATTGGCAACATGCCTGTTCTCCCAAATGGTCCTGTAGAATGTCAGGCCACCCTGAGAACAGACTAAGGGAGCCATGGAAATCCACGTGTGATGGGTATAGAAGTCAAGGGGGCAGGAGGGTGTGAGGGAACACCTTCAATGTGCAAATATACAATGTGAATTCCTGGATAGAGATTCTACAAACACATGCGTTTTATCCAATCCGGAGGGGGCTCTTTTTAAAATCAGATAGTGCCTGGAAGCAGTGTGGTAAAGATGAGACACAGATGAACCATATACTGCTTCTGTGGCCTGTGCCCTGGTAGACCT
>JAQQSQ010000089.1:0-15421 GCA_028627145.1 Eidolon dupreanum | reverse complement strand
AACACCTTAAAAATGGTCATACTCTTTGACCATTTCTAGGCAGTTATCCAAAGAAAATAACCAGAGATGTGCATAAAGATGAATGGGCAAAGATATTCATCATAGCATTATTTATAATATTAAATAATTGGAAACAGACCTACAACTTTCAGTTCTGGCAACTGGGCAGATTGAGTAATGCATCCCATGCCCCTCATAATTCTATAACACATAGACATGTTATATAAAATATAATATAAATATTAAATCCACAGATTAGCTAGAGAGAAATGTCACTTTCCTGAATCAGAAGGGGACTGTACCCCAATATAGACCCTCACTGTCAGGGGCTGGGATTTTAATACCAGCATAGGAATAAAAGAAATGACATTGACCCGCCAAGACAGAGAGTGGTTGTACCATTTTGCACTCCTACTACTAATGTATGAATGGTCTGGTTTCTCCACATCCTCACCAGCATTTGGTGTTGTTACTATTTTTTTTCTTTAGTTTAGCCTTTCTGACAGGTATGTAATGATATCTCACTGTAGTTTGAACTTGTATTTCCCAAATGGTTAATGGTGTTTAACATCTTTTCATGTGTTTATTATCTGTATAACCTCTTCAGCGAAATTTCTCCTCATGACTTTTGCCTGTTTTCCAATTGAGTTGTTTGTTTCCCACTGTCGAGTTTTGAGAGTTTGGTTTAGTTCAGTCACCCCTGTGGTGAAGGCTTTGGGTTGCCTACCCAGCATCCACCCACTCGCCTTTCTTCCTTTTTTGGAAGAGAAAGCCAACTACTGTTGCTTTAAGAATCAACTCAATGTAACTATTATTATCTTCTGCCTTGTTAGTAACATTTCAAGAAAACCAGTGTGACCCAGTTCTAGCCACTGATATATGATGGGAGTCTGATAGGAGGACTTCGGGGAGAAGTTTCTTCTCTTTTTAAAAGACTCATGTGACAATATTATTTATCTCTTCCTCTTGACATTGTCAAGTTTGGATGAGATACCAGGAATTGCTACAAATATCTTGTTCCCAACATGTTGATTAAACTAATAGGAAGGATAGCAGAGAAATGGAAAAGTCTTGGTCCATGATGACTCAACCAACCTTGAAGACAGCTACATCTAGACTTCCTGTGACAAGAGATCTAAGTGTCCTTGTTTTATACAGTGGAGTCATGGTTTCTGACATTTGCAGCCCCAAACATTCTAACTCATAGTAGCAGCCACCCACCTGCACATTGTTATTATGGAGTACTGTAGTTCCATTTTCTTTTTTTAACCAACCCACACACATACCCTGCTCCAGTTAGTCACTATTATTGTTGCTGTCTATCTTGAGCTAACGGACATATGTAGAAGCCAGCATACAGCAGTTAGTCAACACACATATGAACATTTACCAATATGGGCCCGGTGAAAGTACATAAAGCAAGCCTGAACGCATACTAAAAAACCAACATCAAACAGAACATAGTTATGGAGGGGAAGATAACCATAGTCCAATAGAAGAAATCTGCAAAGCATAAAAACATCCACTGTGCTAGGCACCTTTCCTGCACCCCTGTCCATTCGTCACCCGACCTCACTTCGCTCTGTGCCTGGGAGGCTGACCTGTATGAACTGAGTGGGGTGCTCTGTCCCGTCTGGTTTCCAGATGGAGCTTTCAGGGGAGACCAGAGGCAGGTGGTCTGTGCTTACTACCCTGATTCTGGCCCTGTGCG
Source organism: Eidolon dupreanum (assembly GCA_028627145.1). Taxonomy (NCBI): domain Eukaryota; kingdom Metazoa; phylum Chordata; class Mammalia; order Chiroptera; family Pteropodidae; genus Eidolon; species Eidolon dupreanum. Next base: position 13,710 of record JAQQSQ010000089.1, on the reverse strand, counting down.
GGAGCTGGCTACGTCCTTCCACCCAAACTTAGCTCCTGTTCATACAGTCACATTTCCTGGGCTCCGCTCATTCCTGTCAGGTCAGGAACTGCCGAGGCTCTGAGATTTTAATCTCTTGCAAGCTAGCTAGTCACCTGCCTCAGTTTCATGTACATATCCTGACCGAAGGCACCAGAGCCTTGCTCAGAGACGTGGACTTGATTACAGCAAAAAGCAGCAGCCACAGCAATAGCTTGAGTCGATACCTGACTCCCCAATTCCCACAGGGCTACGTGACAAGGGCCCAACGTTCACCTGCACGTGTGGGATGAGGCACCAAGGAGGGGGGCCCTGAGTTAGGAGAGGGAGCTGTTATCAGGGCGGCTAAAGGCCTGCCCAGCCTCCCCTGCAGACAGATGCCGCCATCCGGAATGCAAGTAAATCTCCCCAGGGGCCGAGAGGAGGGCGCTTCGGGTTTGTTACACTGAAAGGTGAGCAAAGGTCTCCCTGATGAGAAGAAGGCTTTAGGATCCTGCAGTGTCTCCAGGGAGGGCGATATGCTCTATCTTTATTATGTCCACTATCTCCGGTTCTCAAGGCTGGCTGCTATCCAATCATCCTTGAACAAAGCTTGTCAGTGCCCTTTGCTCAGAAGAGCCGGACCAAATGGAAATGCCCAGAAACCCAGAGAGAATTTTTGCTCTCCAATCGTGCAGTACTTCAGGCCTAGGGTGGTGAGCACTGTCTTCTGCTGCTCACCTTGGATGCTGCACTGTCCTGGTCACTTGCCCCCGACCACTCCATGCTTTTGTAAATAGTCCCTTTATCAAGTTTGCCTTAAATTACTTGGTTTGCACATGCCACATGCTTCCTGTAGAGACCCCATCTGAATCAAATATATAAAAATCTCTATGAATGAATAAGAAAAAGGCAAATAGCCCAAGAGGAGAATAAGCAAAGGCTATGGACAGGAAATTCACAATTCACAAAAGATAAAGCCTTGTTGGTCAATGGGCATGAGAAGATGTTTATCCTTGGAGATAATCAAAGCCCTGCCTCATACCACACAGGAGATGTGAGGAAATGGCACACTCATTCACCACCGGCTGAATTACAAACTGCAGTCATTTGGGAATGCTATCCAGCTGTATCTAGGAGAACTGAAGAGGTACACTTTCTTGAATCAGCCTCTCCTCTCATGGAAATTCCAACCCTTCAGAAAAGTATGTTCAGTTCTCCTCTGGCCACAGCCCCTGGAGAACTTCACATGGGCCGACCCCAACTCAAGAGCGGTGGTTCTCAATGATTGGAAACAACTGAAATACTTATCAACAGGAGAGTGCATTAATAGATTGCATTTATAAATTATTATAGAGCAGGTAAAATTCACTAGATCTATATCAACACGGGTAAATCTTGAAATTATAAATTGAAGTGAACAAAGGATCAGCACTCATGATTACATTTATGTGTAAAATTTCAAAACTCAAACAATACTACATTGTTTATGGAACAAACTTTTGAAGTAAAGCCTGAGATTAAAGATAGGAAAACTTAAAACCATCTTCAGATCACAGGTGACTTTTGGGATGGAAAGAGAGAACTTAATTGAAATTAATGACAAATTCAAGCTGTAAACTTTTCTTTCTTGAAAATATCTGAAGCAACGATGGCAAAAACTAACCTGTATCAAATTTGAATAATGATTAGTTGCAAGAATGTCACTTTATCTTATGAATAGGAAACTTTTTATAATGTAAAGCCAGTTAAAACTGCCTAAATGTCTCATTTAAATCAGATAAGGATGTTACAATGTATCCACAGGCTGGAACGTGAGGAAAACTTTAAATCCCACGGAAACAAAAAAATTAGGGAAACAGAAAAATGCTCAAGACATCTGAGGTGAAAGAGAACATTAGAAAACAAAATTAAAAAAGAATTACATTTAATTTCAAAATGTGTAGCGTCCTCTATCCATCACATATCTACAACCATTAAATAAAAGCCAGGTGATCAACCTTGGCTCTATCTACGTAGGTGACTTGTTTCTTCTCCTATATGTCAATTTCTGCAGTGAAGATACAGTCATTTCTCAAAAAATATTTAATGAATGATTTCTTTGTGAAACATGTGAAAGTGAGCTATTAACAATAGGATTAAATTTCAGGCTAAATATTTTAATTTTTTTGTGTTTGGTTCGCTTATTCTGCCCTCCAGTGGAAATACAGAAGAATGCATCATGAACCAACAGTAATATACAAAATCCACGTGTTGATACTATCTGTAACTTTTCATTAAAAATTAATAAATACTAATTATAGAAAACTGAGAATCCTCACAAATGTACCAAGAAAGAAAAAGACAAATGTACATAAAAAAATTTGTGAAAGAGAAAAAAGCTGCAGAGACATGGGAGGTGAAAGGGAAGGTTAGATAACAATTGTACAGGGGGCATATTCACTTTCAAAATGTGTGGCTTCCTCTCTCCGTCACATACCCCTGAACATGGAGATCAATGCCACTTTGTCAACCTTGCTTGGATGTGCATAGTGTGTCTCCGGGGCACTCGTGTTTTCTCCTATATATCAGTTCCTGCCGTGAGTCTATAGTCCATTGGTCAGAAAACAACAAGTAATGACTAATTGGTCAGAAAACAAGCAACACGTCAGAGTAACTGAGCTCTAAACGGCAGTGTTCAGCTTCAGACCAAAGACTTTCTGTGTTTGGTGTGCTTCTGCTGCCCTCCAGTGCAAGCACAGAGGAATGCATCATGAATATGGAAGATGGCCTAAAATCCAGGGGTGTTCCTTGTATCTTGACAGATATTACACCTCCCTGACGACTAAAACTGAATCCACTCTCATGAGAGAAAACTAGGAATCTCCACGAAGGTACCAGGAAGCAGAAAAACAACAGACAAAACAAAACTCCCATCAGCTCACTTTACCATGGACTCAGGATTCTGAGATCCCGGACAGGGCAGATAGAAAGGGCAGAGTGCCTGGGTTCTCTCCGAGGAACGTCGACCTTTCTGCTCTTGGGGTGCTCGCGTTGAACTTGGTTTTCATACTTGATTCTAGCTGACCTCACCGGACACCAAGTCACTTTTCATAAACCAACCAACCAACCAACCAACCAACATATAAAAATACTAGTCCTTTGACCCTGTTCAAGTATTTGGGTCGCTTCAAGTTGGGGCTCTTATTTTTGGATTTTCTTTCCTTTTTTCTTTACTCTTCCGCTTTCTTTTTTGTTCTTTTCTTTGGCTAGGAGAGAAAACGTCCCCTCGAACCCCTTTCCTACACTGTGTAATACGTGTCCCTGTGTCTCCATCTCGGTGAAATGAGATGAACATTTCTACCGTGCAGCTCCCAAACAGGGCCCTCCCTAATGGCTGCATGATCCCTCTATCTACTAGGTATTGTCCGCCTCTCCTTCAGAAAGGTGCACCGCTTCATGTTTCTTAAAACAATGCACGAGTACACATTTCCCATCCAGTAGCCACTCCTGCACACTAGCGGGTGACATTTCTCATTTTCTTTGAACTGTGGGCAACTTGGACGGTAGGGAATTGTAGGCCGTGATGGTTTGGTTTGCATTTCCTTATCATGAGGGAAGTTCAACATTTTCTTCCTGTCTGTTAGTCATTTATGTTTCTCTGTACCCTTCTGTTGACGTCCTCATTTTCTATTGGGCTTTGAATCTTTGATTTTTTTTTTTTTTTTACTTTGGGTTTGAAGTCTGCCTGAATTGGGTTAACTGAGAACTTTCTCCTGTAATGTTGCCAGCATACATTCTCATGATCATTTTGTCATTCTTTGGCTAGGATTCTTTTCTTTGGGGTTTGGTTTGGTTTGGTTTGGGTGGGGGTACTTTCGTTTTCTTTTGCTTCGTTTTGTTTTGAAATGCTTTGTTTGGTAGTCGCTGTGCAGGTATTTCACACTGTCCCATAGGACACAAAATTGTTAATATTATGCCTTCAGTGCCTGGACGCTGATCAGGTCAAACAAGAAATTTCTTACAACTGAGGAAATTCTAGGAAGCTGGAGGGTGTGGCCTAAGGAAGCCTGGAGGTGGCCCACTGGAAGACTAGGTCTATATCAACTCGGGTCAATCTTGAAATCAAAATAAAGTGAATAAAAATATGCACCAGAAACTACCTTGATGGGTAGAATTTCAAAACTCAAGCAAGACTATAGTGTCCATGGAACAACCTTCTGAAGTGAAGACTGAGATCAAGGATAGGAAAAATGAAAACCAACTTTAGGTTATGGGGTATTAGGGATCAAAGGAGAGATTTTAATTCCACAGAGGTACCTTGGAACCGGCCTGTTGTAAAAGTGTAAACGTACATTTCAATAATATCTTCCTTATTGACATTTCTTCTCTTTCTTCAGCCTTGACTACTTTGGAAAATATGTTGTTATGAGATATTGATATCAATTCTTCAGTAAGCTAGTTTCAAGGACAGGACAGAGAGTGATATTTCCAGGCGCCAGCTGCCTAGGAGAAAATAACTCCCAAGGCTCCCAAGAAGAGAAAGAAAAACAATATTGTTGCCGCAGTGCAGATAACGAAACTATCCACTTAGACGCTATAGCCAACGTCTGCTTCTGTAATCTGCTTGCTTGCGTAATCAAAGCCCACCAAGGCATAGTTTTAGGCTATATAACCTGACCCCTATAGATGTTCGAGACTGATTCTCTAGTGGGGAGAGTCAGTCACCGGCCAGCTAATAACGGCTCTTAATCAATTTTAATTGGCTCTGTGGGTCTTAGATTTGAACACGCCACAAGATTTGGAGGCCCCAGCAAGATCTCTCCAGGGGGGAGAAGTCTCCTAAGACCCACAGCCCCTGCCACCTTGGGCAAGGACCAGCCCCGTCCAGGGGACGGCCGCTGAGAGACTTTCCTCAGCCCTGGACACCAGGTGGTCTCGCCCAGGAGGGCAGGTGGACAAAAGGTTCAATTCTGTAACAATTGGGCACGAGCCACCTGGAGCATCTTCACCAGTGAGTAAGACTACACTCCAGATATTCAGGTTTCTGGATATCTGGTTGGTTGGTTGGTTGGTTGGGCCCTAAAGAACTAGTGGAGGGGTGGACGCAGCATAACTTCGCTAGTCTGGTCAGGACTGAGACGTCAGATCCTGACCCTGGTTGGCTGGTTTTGCCGGCGCCTGTCTCGTGTTAGTCCGTCATCTTTGTCTCTTTGGTATTTGTTTTAGAACTTGTGGTCTCTCTAAATGTTATACATTTTTATTCTTCTTCTTTTCATTATAGGTTTATTAATACTTCTTTTTTCCCTAGGCTTAGCTGCCGCTGCTCCGCCGGACTGGTCCCCAGGGGAACGCGTGGCTCTTGCTTTAACTTTTTTAACTTTTACAGGTATCATATTTTCTTTCTCTGCTATTCTGACTGCCATGAGTCAGGCTTCTTCCAGATCCACTCTTCTACAGTGTCGCCTCAGTGATTTCAAAGACTTCAGGCGGCGAGCCCAAGGTTATGGGTCTCGCGTCACTCCCTTTGATCTCCAGAGATTCTACCAGTGGGACTGGCCTACTTTTGGTGTGGGGTGGCCGTCTGAGGGTTCTCTCGATTTACAGGTTACTTTTCAGGTTTGCAGTGTTGTCTGTAGCATTCTAGGACACCCTGATCAGGCCCCCTACATCGATGTTTGCATTGACATTATTTCTGATGCCCCAAAATATTTGAAAGACTCAATGCAAATCTGACCAAAAGCACTCTCCCCACCCTATCCTTTTGGCTGGACCCAAGAATCGGAAAGAAAAACCCCCAAACCACCTCTCTCGGTCTCTTTATCCTATTTTACAGGCTCCCCCTGAAGACCCCGAGATTTTGAACCCCCTCTCTGTTATGCTCCAGGGAACCCGTTCCGGCCCCCTGTCCACGGTGAGGCAGAACCTCTCCAGAGTCCACCACGCACCTGGACAGGGACTGTTCACCGGCCTCCACAAGACCCAGACCCGGCCCCAGACTCGACACAGCCAGCAGCGGTCCTGGTGCCGCTCCGGCAGGTGGCCCCTCCTGAAGGCGACCCCCAGAAGTCCTTCATGGTTTATGTTCCCTTCTCTACTAGTGATCTGTATAATTGGAAATTTCAGACTCCTTCTTTTTCAGGAAAGCCACAGGGCTTAAGCTCCCTGTTAGAAACCATCTTCTTTACTCATCAGCCCACCTGGGATGCCTGCCAACAGCTCTTACAGGTTCTATTCCCTTCAGAGGAAAGGGAGCGAATCCTGCGAGAGGACGCCAAGGCTGTGCTGGAGCTAAATGGACAGCTTACTACAGACTCAGCTCGTATTCAACATGTGTTCCCAAATACCCGTCCATCCTGGGACCCCAACATGGACCAAGGTAAGGAGGCTCTCCAAAGGTATCGCCAGGGCCTCTGTTCCGCGGCTCGTTGGCCAATCAACCTGTCTAAGGTAAGCAAGGTCATTCAGGCCAAGGATGAGCCGCCAGCTGTATTTTTAGAGAGATTATTGGAGTCATATAGGCTGTACACTCCCACTGATCCGGAGGACCCCAACAATCGAAGGGCTATTAATTTAGCCTTCATTAGCCAGTTGGCCTCAGACATAAGAAGGAAGTTGCAGAAAATGGAAGGGTTTGAGGGAGACAATTTGTCCAAGCTATTAGAGGTGGCCCAGCGTGTGTTTAACAATCGGGAAGATGTCATGAAAGTCATGTTAGCAGAACCCTGCAGACCAAGGCCCCAGGACCCATTAGGCTGGGGCCGAGACAGAGGACAAGGCCGTAGACCAGATGTTAAAGCTAAGACTGGAGAAAGAGTTAGACTTAGAAAGAATCAGTGCACCCATTGTAAGAAAAAAGGACATTGGAAAAATGAATGTCCCGAGAAGGGAAAAACACAGGAAAAAATAGCTCCTCTTGTGCTGCTTGAAGATGCAGAATGAGGAGGTCGGGGCTCTTACGTTATGAGCCCCTGGGAGCCCAGGGTAATATTGCAAGTCGGGGGCCAACCTGTGAACTTTTTAGTGGATACAGGGGCTACTTACTGTAACGATCTAACTACTTACTAGTTTTGCAGAATACCCAAGGCCTCCTATCTAAAGAAAAGACTTTAATACAAGGAGCCACAGGACAAGGGAAATCTTATCCTTGGACCCAAGCCAGAATTACCAACCTAGGAAAAGGGACCATCACTCATTCGTTCCTGGTTATGCCTGAATGCCCGTATCCCTTGCTGGGGAGAGACTTACTACAAAAATGACGGGCCACCATCTCTTTTAAGGAAGGACACACTGAACTGACTCTGGGGTCCACTCCATCTGCAATAATACGCACTTGCCCCCTCTCTGAAAAATACTTTTTATTGGAGGAGCCTGTTTTCGATTTTTCCTCTAATGCATCACTGTTAAAGGAACTACAGTGCAGGATCCCTCGGGTGTGGGCTGAGACTAACCCACCCGGATTGGAAGCCCATCAGTCTCCTATTGTTGTGACCCTACTGAGTTCTGTCGAGCCCATCAGAGTAAGGCAGTACCCCATCAGTCAGGAGGCTAAGTCTGGCATAGCAGTGCATATTCGGAGGCTCCTGAACGAAGGGATCTTAGTCCCCTGTCATTTGCCTTGGAATACCCCACTGCTTCCAGTTCAAAAACCAGGTACCCAGACTACAGGCCAGCACAGGACCTCAGAGAAGTAAACAAGCAGGTTGAGATCATACACCCCACTGGTCCCAACCCGTACACCCTCCTGAGCCAACTGCCGCCTATCTACCAAGTGTACACCATCCTTGATTTAAAGGATGCTTTCTTCACCCTCCCCCTAGCAAAGGTGAGTCAACCAATATTTGCATTTGAATGGGAGGACCCTGATAGACTGTACTCGGGACAATTGACTTGGACTAGGCTGCCACAGGGATTTAAGAACTCCCCCACATTGTTTGATTTAAGAACTCCCCCACATTGTTTGATGAGGCCCTGAGTCCGGACCTCATTGACTTTCATCAGAGACATCCAGAGACTGTTCTGCTACAATATGTAGATGATTGACTCTTAGCCGCTACAACAGATAAAGAATGTAAGTGGGCCGCTGAAGATATAGTACAAGAATTAGAGGCTAAGGGATGCTGGGTGTCCACTAAGAAAGCTCAACTCTGCACCTCCCAGGCAACGTATTTAGGGTATAAGCTGCAAGGAGGCCACCGGACTCTGTCATCAAGCAGAATTGAGGCCATTTTAAAAATACCCCAACCCACAACTAAGCGGCAGGTCCGAGAGTTTCTTGGAGCCGTAGGCTGCTGTAGGCTCTGGATTCCAGGGTTTGCTGAGTTAGCCAAGCCCCTGTATACCAGCACTGGGGGAAAGTCTGAGGACTTGAGCTGGGGAAAAGAAGAAAAAGAGGATTTTGAAGCCCTATAAACAGCCTTGACTACAGCCCCTGCTTTGGCTCTGCCTACTTTAGACAAGCCGTTCCAACTCTTTGTGACTGAGACTAGAGGTATAGCAAAGGGGGTCCTCACCCAGACTCTAGGACCATGGAAGAGACCCATTGCATAGCTCTCCAAAAGACTAGACTGTGTTGCAGCAGGGTGGCCTAATTGGTTGCGGGCCATTGCGGCCACGGCCATCCTCACCAAAGAAGCACTAAAGTTGACTTTAGGACAGGCTATCCAGATTATAGCCCCCCATGCGGTGGAAACCATCCTCTGCAGCCCCCCTGACCGTTAGATTTCAAATGCATGGGTCACTCAATACCAGGTTCTTCTCTTTAACCTCCCACAAGTACAATTCTTGAAAACCTCCGCTCTTAACCCAGCCACCCTTTTTCCTGATGATGACCCTCAACAGCCATTACATGATTGTCTTGAGTTTTTGGACAACATCACCTGCCTCAGACCAGACCTGACTGACATCCCATGGCCACAACCGGATGCCACACTGTACACCGATGGAAGCAGCTTCGTCGCAGAGGGAGTCAGGTATGCTGGGGTGGCAGTAGTTACCGGAGGGACTGTCATCTGGGCTCAGGCCCTGAGCTACGGAACATCAGCTCAGCGAGCCGAACTCCTCGCTGTGACTCAAGCACCCCGATGGGGTAAGGAGAAGACAGTTAACATCTATACAGACAGCAGGCATGCCTTTGCTACTGCACATATTCATGGGGCACTGTATAAAGAGAGAGGATTACTCACCTCAGCGGGGAAGGAAATCAGGAACAGAGAAGAGATCCTAGCTCTCCTGGAAGCCATCTGGCTGCCTAAGAAAGTAGCTATCATACACTGTCCGGGTCACCAGAGACCTGAGTCTGAGGTAGCCCAGGGCAATGCCTTTGCCGACCGGACCGCAAAGGAAGCTACCCGAAAACCAGTGGGGCCTGTTGACATTCTTCCAGTTCTGCCCCCCAGAATGCTCTCAGACTCACTCGTCTACACCCCTGGGGAACTTGAATTAAGCAGTAAGCTGAAGAGGGTAGAAGGACTCACTGGATGGATCCACCTCCCGGATGGACACCCTGGTACCCAGTGCACTAGGTCGGGCACTAGTCTCACTCATCCATCAGAGCACCCACCTAGGAGGGACAAAGTTAATTGAACTTTTAAAAAGAGACTATTATATCCCAGGGCTACACAAAACTGCCAAAGAGGTAACAACAAGATGTCATATCTGTGCCCAAGTTAACCCTAGGCCTCCTGTTAAAGTACAAATTGGATCAAGACAGGGGCCAAGCCCCGGGAGAACATTGGGAATTAGATTTTACAGAAGTAAGCCCTGGAACTTTTGGATTTAAGTATCTATTTGTGTTCACTGACACCTACTCAGGATGGACTGAAGCCTTCACAGCTAAGAGAGAAACTGCTCAGGTAGTAGCTAAGAAATTAGTATCAGAAATAGTACCCTGATTTGGCTTGCCATTAACACTGGAGTCCAACGATAGCCTGGTGTTCATCGCCAAAACAAGTCAAACCTTAGCCAAAATGTTAGGTATTGATTGGAAACTACTCTGTGTATATAGACCTCAGAGTTCAGGCCAGGTAGAAAGAATGAACAGGACATTAAAAGAAACTTTAACCAAGTTTAAGCTTGAAACTGGCGAGAACTGGGTGAGCCTCATCCCCTTTGCCCTTCTTAGGATAAGATGTACCTCTTACCTCCAAGGCCTAACCCCATGCGAAATCATGTTTAAGAGACCGCCACCTCTCCTACCCAAGATAGGAGTAGAAAAGGCGACTGAAATTCACAATTTTTCACTACTTAAGTCCTTACAGGCACTACACTTGGCAAGAAAAGAGATTCAACACTTAGTCTCCGCCACCCGGGAGAGCCCTGGACAGTCACTTAAACCTGATAGCCACTCTCCTGGTGACTGGATCTGGGTGAAAAAGATATAGCCAGCCACCCTTGATCCCCACTGGGACGGACCCTTTCCCATCATCCTCACCACTCCCACCGCAGTCAAGGTCGCTAGACGCCGTAATTGGATTCACCATACCCGGATAAAAGCAGCTCAGCCTCCTAAGGAGACAGAACAATGGACTGTACACCAGACTGAGGATCCCCTAAAGATAAGACTTTCCAGAGCCCGCTCTGGGCCCTCTTAACTCTCTTAACCTTCTCTCACCCGTGTGAATGTAATCCCCATCAACCCCAGGTGTATAATTGGGAGCTAATTAGGTCTGAGACTGGTGTTCTTGTTTAAGTTTACAACCCATGCTCCCAGCCAACGGTCTACCCATCATGCGCCTGGGATACGAGTAACTCCTAATACTCCACAAGATTCTATATTGAAAATGTTAACAGCTGTGTACAAGTTTGCTAATACTAGTAATCCAAATATCACAGATGATTATTGGTTTTGCCTTAATCTGCCACCCCCATATTATGTAGGACTGGGAGCCTTTGCTGTTTTGGGAAATAATGAAAGTACTATAAGAAATTTGTCTGCTCCTAATAATATTATATGCCTCTGGAGAAATCACCCAAAGCTGACTCTTGGAGATCTCCAGGGACAAGGAACTTGTATACACACCTCTTCTTATCATATTAATAATTCTACTTATAGAGAAAATTGTAATACAACTATACAGGTGAATTCAACATCTAACAACTACTTAGCTGCTCCTGAGGGAACTTGATTTGCTTGTAATACTGGATTAACCCCTTGTATCAACCTTAACTACTGAAGAAAAAATGCTGGATTTTGTGTCCTAGTTCATGTCATTCCTCAGGTCTACTTTTACTCTGGTGAGGGGGTGAGGGTGGTGAGAACACTGCCAATATCTAGGGGCCAGAGTAAAAAGGGCTCCTATTTTAGTTCTCCTTTTAGTAGGAATAGGGGTAGCAGGATCTACTGCAGTAGGAACAGTGGCCCTTATTACTGGAAATTCCAACTATAAGGCCTTAAGCCAACAAATAAATGAAGACCTATTGACTCTTGAAAAATCTATCAATCACCTCGAGACCTCTCTTAACTCCTTGGCTGAAGTAGTCCTGCAGAACAGAAGGGGACTAGACCTTCTGTTCCTAAAACAGGGAGGTCTTTGCATGGCACTAGGTAAAACTTGCTGTTTTTATGCTAACTATTCTGGAATTATACGAGACAGCCTAGCGTTAATAAGACCGAGAAGAACAATTTAGGCGTGGAGAATCTTGGTATGAAGGACTTTTTAATAACACCCCTTGGTTAATGACTCTCCTGACAGCCATTACAGGCCCTCTTATTCTAGTCTTTCTGGGGCTTTTGTTGGGGCCCTGTGTAATTAATTGGATAACTGCCTATGTCAAAAAGCGAGTACAGGCAGTAAAACTCATGATTCTCAGGACAAACTACCAGCCACTCCAGGCTGAAGATTCAATGATTTGAATTCCCTTAGAAAACCAGTGGGGAATGTAAAAGTGTAAAAGTACATTTCAATAACATCTTCCTTATTCACATTTCCCCTCTTTCTTTGGCTGTGACTACTTTGGAAAATATGTTGTCATGAGTTATTGATATCAATTCCTCAGTAAGCTAGTCCCAAGGACAGGACAGAGAGTGATATCTTTAGGTGCCAACTGCCTGGGAGGAAATAGCTCCCAAGGCTCCCAAGAAGAGAAACAAAAACAATGTTGCTGCCGCAGTACAGATAACCAAACTGTCCACTTAGACGCTAACAGCCAACCTCTGCTTCTGTAATCCGCTTACTTGTGCAATCAAAGCCCACCAAGGCATAGTTTGAGGCTATATAAGCTGACCCCTATAGAGGCTCGGGGCTGATTCTCTAGTGGGGAGAGTCAGTTGCTGGCTGGCTAATAAAGGCTCATAATTAATCTTAATTGGCTCCACGGGTCTTAGATTTGATCGCGCCACAACAAGACGTAAGGACCGGGATGAATCCTGAAAAAGTCATTTGAAACAAAGCCCCAACCTGTGCATGGATTCCTGTCGGGACTTCCTTGTGGAGTAGCCGGCTCTGTCCCCTGAGCTTGGGAACCTGCAGTCACACGGACGTAATTTCTTTGCAGGACACCAATCCTGTCCCTGAGCAAACTGGCCACTAAAATGATTCCTTCCATATATATTTTCTGTTTCTTCACAGGTTTTCTCTTTGTTTCTCTTTAGTCCCCGTTCTCAAAATAGGCAAAAAAAAAAAAAAAAAAAATCGAATGCATCATTCACATGAGAATCCTTTCAATATGGGCCCTTAGTTCCACTTCATGGGGACTTTTTTTAAAAAAGTGTTGTTTCTGTGGCATACTGGGTCCCCTCCAGCACCACGTCACCCACAAACTCAGGAGAAGACGTTCTCCCTATTAATTTTTAAAAAGTCAAACAAAATGTGAAGGCACTGCCTATGACACACGGCAAAAATATTTCCCAGCGACCGTCACCCTGGGAGTTATGAAATGCTGCCGACGCTGTGTGTCTCGGGTGTGTGACTCGCGAGTCCAGGGCTGCATGAGTTCCTTAGTTCAGACGCGGCTCTCTAAGCATAAATGTCACGGTTCATGGCTGGTGAACACTCAGAGCAGCTGGCACCATGGACTGGTGGACGGAGGCAGGGTTTTGTGATGGGCTCTGCCACCAGCCCCACCCCCCATTACCTTTATTTCGGAGCAATGCGACATAAGTGTCATCCTACATTTGTCATCTGCATCCCACGCCTCCGAAAAAAGGCCGTATTTGCTTTGTACTTGATTGGAAACTCCCAGATTTGTGTCCCGAGGCTGACTAAAGAATGTGACAGAGGAGGGCTGCGCAGTCGTGGTAGCCTCGGGGAGACAAGCCGTAGGGACTGCGAGCACCTGTCCCCTTTGCCACCTGGCCGCAAGAGGGGCGGAAGGAGGTGGCCTGGCGGCAGCTTACTTGCACCCCTGGGCGCCAGTCGCCAGGTCCCGGCTTCTGCTCGCTGCGCTGCGGACTGGCCGTGGTCATGCACCTCTCCAACCTGGTCCTGATAACGCAGTGCATGTGGACCCGGGTGGGTCCGCCCAGGAGCTCAGGCCGGGGGTATGTGCGGAGCGAGTGCAGAGGCGACAGAGGCGACGCCGGCCGGACGGGGGGACCCGGGGCTGGATCCCGGGAATGGCCTATCTTGGGGGCGGCTGACCTCTGTGATACAAGCATCTTCCGTTGAGGTTACCATCATTACGAGGTGGAGGACATAGGAAAACGTGGAAACGTACAGAAAGGAACAGGTGAGCGGGTGTCCCCAGCACGTCCCCCGTGCGACTCTGCCGGCATCGGTGCCTTTCCGCGCTTTG
>JAQQSQ010000898.1:0-13525 GCA_028627145.1 Eidolon dupreanum | reverse complement strand
GAAGACTTCCTGCACGAGACACAGAGCTATTGTATAAGGAAACCCCGCTTGCCACGAAAATCTGCCATCTGCAGAAAATGATGGAAAGGCTCGTTTCTCTAAAAGCCCCTGGAGCTTACTTACGCCACATTCAATTTTCTCCTTCCTAAGTTTTAGATAATTTATGGGAATTATTAAGTAATTTATTACCACGCTTAACAAGACTTAATTGGACTTCTTCAAATGAAAATCATTCAGAGAGAAAGAGGCAATGATTAGTGTAGGAAGTGAGATTCCAGAATCACTCGGGAATAACAAGTGATTTTTGCCTCTCAATGTAACCAAATTTACCATCAAAATAAAATTCACACTTCATGTAAAAAGTGAGTAATGAATACTCAATTGCTCTACATTACATATTGAAATAATCACCAAAAACGCCTTCCTTCTACACCTTGCTGTTGAGTGGTCACAGGCATTCCCCTCCCCCGCTCAGTAACGCAGACTGAGACGCCAACACCGTCTTCCTTTCTAACTGCTAGAACCGCAGCCCAGGGCCTGTCCTCGCCCGTGAATCAAACAGGCCTGTCTGGCAGAACAGGCGAGGAGGGAAGGAAGCTCGGGTAACTGTCACTTCGCCACTCCACCCCTGCCGCTGCTTCTCAAAACTCCCATCTGCTGTCCACAGGAGTCTGGCCCACCCACTTCAGGGATCAGCCAGAAGACGCCCAGAATCGTCACTGCCCCCTGAACGGAGATGTGCCTTTCCCCGGAGATCTAAGGCTCGGTGCCCACAGATAACTCTCAGACTTCTTCGTCGTTTCCTAATGAGACTGCATGTACGTGAACAGACCCGGGGATGGGAGCAGAGCTGGCCACTCCTGTCTGTGTCCAACCGCTGTGGGCGGCAAAAACATCCTCAGACAACAGCCAAGGAGTTATGTCATTCCATCAAGGACCTAGGGCGGGAGAGGAGATCAGAAGTCTGCTCCAAGACAAGAAGTGGAAACCAGAGCAGAAAAAGCCGAGGAGGAAAACAGGCCCAGGCAGACAGGGAACGGGATGAACTCCAGAGTCCCAGAGGCGGCCCGACGCCCGCGCCCCTCCCCCGCCACAGCCCAGCGCCTGGGGCCTCTGTCCCCGCCCCTCTGCTGCCCAGGCTGCAGAAGGCGTAGATCCCAGCCTTCCAAAGCCAACAGCCAACGGGGCCTCAGGCTCCCGGAGGACGTGACGAAGGAGGTGCTGCTGGCACTCAGACGCACGGACGCGGCACGGCGGGCCTGAGAACCCAACACTCGTCGGAACCCAGCGTCTCGGGCCACGTGTGCGCCAAATCCCAGGCGCGGCATCCCAGACGAGCTCTGCAGAGGCAGCCCTTCCGTGAGGAAGCGGCGCAGGGCGGTGGCGGAGCTGGGGCTCGGGGCTCACACCCCAGCGCTGCCCCTCTGGGCCTCCGTTTCGGGCATTCGTCTCACAAGGGCTGCATTTAAGAACGAGCAGCTCCCCCTTGCTGAACACCTGCGAGGCGCCAGACGCCGCGCCAGACACTTCACAGGCCACAGCCTCGCAAACTGCGAGGTCACAGGACGCGTCCAAGGTCACGTGCGTAGGAAATGGCAAAGCTGGGATTTGAACTCAGGTCAGCCTGACTCCAAATCCTAAGCCCCCACCTGTCCCAAATAGCATTTCCACCTTAGATATGACGCTGGGGGGTCCCTCGGTGAAGCGCCCTAACGTCCACGCTGTCCTCTTCCCTCTGGGAACAGCGGCGGTGGGACTGCACCCCGTGATCAGATTCAACAAGTTCCCCCACGTGCTCTGCTGAGCCCCGGTGCCTGGTGCCTCTCGAGGAGGTCCGCGTCCACTCCCAGTGACAAAATGTTTAGCACCGTTTCCTGCAAAGCCACAGGGGCCGAGTTCCTCCCCTCCCCCGTCCACTTCAGGCTCTCGCAGCCACCACCGTCTTGGCATTACGGTCTGTCCCCCTGAACCTGCGGACACTTCTCTTCCAGGCCCCCTACCTCTGTCATCTCATCACCCTCGTCCAGGAAGCTGTCACCCTTTCTCACGCGAGAGAGACCAGAAACACACAGTTTGAAGATTTTTACCTTTTACAGATTAGGCTGCATTTGCACACATCGGCAGAGAAAATAACTCTGGACTGGAACACTCAAAATACAACACACAGACATGTTGGGGTCCCCGCCCCCCCTTCACTCCTCTGTGCGGGGCCTGTGGTTTTGTCCTCACCCGCCCAGCGAAAGCGAGGGCACCCGAGTCGCTGATGATGCTCCCAGTGCAAAATGATAACCGAGCCCTTCTTTAACACAAGAAGCTCCTTCTGTCTGAATCTAGAGAACAGAAGTTCTCCACCACTGCTCTGCTTGGATCAATGTCTCCATCCCCCACTACTAGCATCTGCCTCACATCCACCCAAGTGCAAAAAGTTACCGCGAACCATATTCACTGAATTCAGCTTTAACTGACATTAATACTGTCACACGTATCACCTGCCATTGTCTTCTTATTTTTAATTTTGGTGGGTCATTGTTTTTTTTTTAAATTATGACAAAAAAAAAAAAAGCACATGCACACAATAAAAGCTGCCATCCTGACCATTTTTCAGTGCGTGGTTCAGTAGCATGAAATGGGTCTCCAAGACCTTTCGCCTTGTGAAACTGAAACTCTGTCAAACAGCGACTTCCCGTTCCCTGCTCCCCAACCCCTGGAAACCGCCATTCCGCTTTCTATTCATCTGACTACATCAGAGGCGGGTCGTTGTTTTAAGACTGTCTCTTGTAAACAGTATTTACTTGGGTTTTTTTAAAACCCGCTCTGAGTTCGAACCCTCTAGTGCTTCACCCAAAGGCATTTACTGAGATGACAGACATGTTTGCACTTCTTTTCGATATTTTTTAAATCCACTTTGTATGTTACATGCTACGTCCTTTCTCTTCCACTTCATTATAAAGACGAGGTTTTTGTCTGCTTTGATTTATCTTAGTACTTGGGAAGTTTAAAGCTTGATTTTATTGGACTGGTGGCTACCGTTATCAAACACACACTAAACCCTGTATTTCTCTAATGATGAAGTCAAGAGCTAGATTACTTGCAATTCTCACGTCTGAAAATAAGAAATTGAGCATCTATCACAAAAGAGTGACGCGAAGGAATGGCTGTCTTTGTAAAAAGTGCCATGAACAAACCCTTGACTCGGCGTCAGAACAAAGGTCTGGAACAAAGGCCAGGTTAACCATCACCCTTTTTTTAATCAATCATGACTATAATTCAAGCAAAGAGTAGCATCTGGAATTTTAGCTATCAAGGTATGATCTTATCCCTGGGTAGGTGAGAAAATGTTCTAAAGGATTCTACCCACTGTATGAACTGTTTACCCACTAGCTCCCCGTGGAATATTCATGGCAAATTGCACCTGCTGGATCCACAGGGTCTTGAAATATCTTCTTCCCACACCCTCCTATGAGAACTCAAGGCAGGCAAACAGATTCCAATTCTTCCCTAAATCAGCTGTAGTAAGGCAAGAAAATCTGCTTTAAGCACTAAAGAATATATTCTAAATCGGAACAGAAGGGCTGTCTCTAGGGAGAACGACTCTGTCTAAAGGGAAGAAAAGGGTGACCAACAGCAGGTGGCACCCCTACCGCTCTGCCCTCGCCTAATTATCATCGGGAGTGCACCATGGGATATTAGTCTTCCTGATCACAGGGAAGACAGTAAGTGACATCATAAGCCACCGACTTTGACAACTTATTCTTACGTGTAACACATCGGACAGGTGGGAAACGGTTCACGTGGACACACCTGGTCACTTACATTTAAATGAGGCACAGGCTAGAGGAGGACGCCTGTGACCGCACGGCCACACGACAGGACACGCCACCGACATTTCTCCTCTTCTGGCCGAGGGGCACATCCCAGCCCCATTTCTCCCCCTCCCATGGTCACTGGAGACAGCAAAGCGGTGAGTGAAGAACAGTCGAGCCACACACTGGCCGCGTGACTTGGGAGACCTCACTTTCTCGTTTGTAAAATAAGGATAATATCATCAACTACTTCATAAGACCGTGTTAAGAATAAAATAATGTGTTATTGACTGCCTGGCACAGCGCCTGGCCCATAGTAGGTACCCATTAAAGACTATTAAAAAAATAATAATAACACTTGGTCCACTTTCTTGTTTTAAATTCAGAGAACAAAACCCACAGTTTTTAAAGCAATACGTTTACTGATACATCTCATGTATAATTTAGTTTCATTTCTTCGTTGCTTTCCTAACTACAACTCATTGAAGTTTTAAAATACAGGCTGTCCTAGAATCTATTAGTGCATTGAAAAGTGATAAGAAACGAGACTCAGATGAGGCATTCCAACCAAAAACAAGCGTGATTTCCAAGCATCAAAACGTCTTTCCATACAGAAACGTCCTGTGTGAGCACAGCCCTGAAGCACTGCCTTGAACTCAGGCCTCACTGTGAAAATTCCACGGCTGGGAATTCCATTCCCGAACTGGGAAACATGAACAGTGCTGAGTTACACACTGTAAAAGTTACGTCCCTGCGGAAGGATGGGTTAGCTCACTCTCAGGTACTACAACTTTCCACAACATATTTACGAATTAAATTACAGTGTGCGGGGGAAATGATATGTTCTGGAGACAATCCTTCCCCCCAAAGCCTCCTCTATCATATCATTTAGGATAATTGCCTTGCCTCTCAAAAATCCAAACCAGTGATTTAAAAACTACCAAAGCCAGTTTCTTTTTTCTGAAATGTGAGCTGGTTCTGTCCGTGTGGTTGCTTCCACTGACCTCTAGACAAAGCTCGAAAGTCCTTCTTTGTAGGTTGGTCCCCAACGAATGCAGCAAACATACCTGGCACTTCAATTCTCATTTATAGCATGCAGAAAAGTGCACTTGGAAAAGCAACTGACACTAAGGAACAGGTACAAGTTAACGGGGGTCTTGCAAGAGCACCTCAGCGTGTGTCTGCGGTGAAGCTTCAGTGAGACAGGTAATTCATGCTCATCAAGCACGGCACTGCACTCAGTAAGTTATCAATAAAAGCGAGGCTCATCATCGTTACTCTTATTATTAAAGAACTACGGATTTTTCTCTTCTGTAAAACCAGAGCTAATAGAAATATTAGCTCTTTCTCATGAACATAAAAAATTAATCAAAAAGGCATAACACTGAAATCCTTAAAGACAGAGGATCTTGGAGCTACGATCTGGGAATCATGCTGCTATGCTCCTTATTAAAGACACAGCCAAAGCTCAGACACACACCCGAAGAAGAGCTGTGAGCTAAACAGCATCTCCCTCACTCCAAGTCTGCACATTAGACCCCGTCGGTCCCCTAGTGAGCGACACTAGCCACATCGCACCCACCGTCTGCCAGCGAAAACACTAAAACGCAACGAAATAAACCAGCATCGCGTCACCAGCCAGCGTGTGGACATACGTCTCTATAAAGAGAGTTTGAACGAATGGCTGCTTAAAACAACATTCAATCGGGAAAAGAGCACCGTAAATGCATGATGTAGACAGCCCCTTAATATCTCTGGGCAAGGGAAGATTCCAGAACCGCCTCCGATCCTAAAGGATCCGGAGTCCTGCACCCAGATGACTTTTGTAGTGTTAAATTGCCGCCACCTTAAAAAACTGAGCCTTGTCACACATTTCTGGAGAAAATGTAAAATAGGATAGTCACTCTGGAGGGCAGCGTGGCAGTTTCTCATAAAAGAAGCTAAGCATGCACTTACCTCTGACCTAGTCACGGCGCTCTGGGGCATTTACCCAAAGATGTGAACTTATTTGCACACGAAATCGAAACATGAACGTTCACAGATGCTTTATTCATTACAGCCCCAAACTGGAAATAACCCAGGTGTCCTTCAAGTGAGTTAAGGGTCAAGCGAACCCTGCTCCTCCCCGCCTCTGGGCAGCACCAGCAATAACATCGGGAACGTCTGACGTATGCGACAGCCTGGATGGATGTGGGGCATTGCACTTAGTTAAAAGAAAAAAATAGCGGATCTCAAAAGCTTATAGACAGTATGGTTCCATTTATCTAACATTCTCAAAATGGCAAAATTATAGAGATGAAGAACAGATGAGGAGCTGCCAGGGGCCCCTGAGGATGGAGGGTCGGGTACACCTAGCAGGGGTGGCACAGGGAGGCCCCTGGTGGTGACGGGACAGCCTGCATCCCGATAACGGTGAGGGTGACCAGAATCCAGGCCTGGGATGAGACAGCAGAGAGCCACGCCCACACAGCCCGTGCAGGCACAGGGACCGGCTGGCTCTAGTACCGACGTTCTGGCTCTGACTCCACATCGCAGCTTCATGAGATGCCACCAGTGCGGGAGCTGAGCGAAGACCACACGGACCCTTTGTGTGCAAACAGCCTCCCGTGAGTCTATAATTATAATTAAGAGTAAAAGTTAGAAAAAAAGATGCCGCCTGACGTTTTAGCTCATCCATATGCAGGTGGCTATAAACAGCCCAGGCACAGTCCTCCCTACGTGAGGTTCTGATGTCCCCCAAAAGCCCTCAGACTAGCAGCACAGGGGAGACTAGAACCCACGTCACCGGAGTCACCATCCACTTCCCCGTCACGCCTTCCCTAGGGGAAGATGATGAACGTGCAAGTGTATCGCTGTAACGCCAGGCTGGCTTTCGGGACGCCGGTCGCTCGGTGTCGGGAACGCAGGGGCACCCTCTCTAAGTCCGCAAGGCTTTGCACGCATGCACACTGGGAGGCACCGGGCTCTGCCCAGCAAGGTCAGCGGAGGTTTCCTGCAAGAAGTGAAACTGGAGCCGAGTCTGAAGGCTGAGTGGGACGTCACCTGGCAGGACTGGCAGGAAAGAGTATTCCAGGAAGCCACGGGTCTGGGACGGCACCCCAGGGCTACAGAGCTGCAGGAAGGGGGAAGGGCGTGAGGCACAGCACGACATCCCCACGGCAGAGGAGCAGCACCAGGTCTTGAAGGTCACAGTTACAGGTGCAAAGTCTTGAACGCACACCTGCCACACTCCACGATGACAAGGGGTCTCCTAACACTTCCTTCCTTTACATTTTCTTTAAGATATCTACCTTATATTTCTCTTCCTTACATGCATATGTTTTGCTAGCTGATATAAACGAGATCATGGTTCTAACAATTTTCCCAATAATTATGATAAAGTGATGCTTTGTCGGTTTGTTTTCTAACTAAACAAAGCGAGCAGATTTTGGGGGGAAGGAAAATTCAACCAAGGATGAATGATATCAAACTCACCAATCCCAATTATACAAAAAAAAAGCTAAAGGAACATAAAGCTCATGTAAGACACTCCAAACGTTTCTGTCTTTATGCAGTCTTGCTCTTTCTCGAAGGTGGTCTATATTCTCAAACTAAACTTGTCATGTTTTGAGTTAGTAACTATGCAAAAAAGTAAAATTACAGTGGGTGAGTAAAAATACAGAGGCGCCCTACCAGAAGGAACCAATAATTCTTGATTTAAATGTGACAGCTTTATTCTCTGTGGCAGTAAAATATGAATGACATTGCAAAGTTAAATTCGCATGGGCAATAATTCACAATCTCTGGAACGGAGTCTTTATTTTATGTCAAGTCATTACATCAGTAAAAAGTTCCCAAAAATAAATCTATTTCACTTGCAGTATTTTAGACAATAAATAAATCCACTTCTCCCGTGCCAGGTAAGCTTTGAAATACACAGGCTTATAACAGTGAAAA
This sequence comes from Eidolon dupreanum, assembly GCA_028627145.1. Lineage (NCBI taxonomy): Eukaryota > Metazoa > Chordata > Mammalia > Chiroptera > Pteropodidae > Eidolon > Eidolon dupreanum. The sequence goes on along the minus strand of JAQQSQ010000898.1, from coordinate 5,786 downwards.
GCTCCATGATATCAAGGAAATGCCATGCCATATCCCATAAATGTGTCTTAGAACTAACAAATGTGATTCTGCTTCTTGTACTTTTGGAGGTGTCATCTGCTCTTTGAATTAATCTAAAACTCAAGATATATGCCATGCGCCGGATGAGATCAGCTCCCTCTTCGAGCGCTTGAGATGATTTTCAAATGTGCTGTGGCCCGTGATCGATGACCCCTCTACAATGACTAGAGAGCCAAGTGCATGCAGCGATGGGATCCGTGTCTACCTGGGGAGAGCAGAGGAGACAAGGAATTCTAATGGGACAGAAATGCCAACGTCCTAGACGAACGTCGGGGCGGGTCCTTCACCTACAGCCTTATACGACCCGAAAGGAAGCGGCTACTTTCACATCTAAGGAACCGTGAGCTCTGTGAGGGCTGTGACAGCCTCAGTCCCCTATAGGGTGCCTCTCAAGAAACGGCTTTTGCCTAAATGAATGGATGACGGAATGCGTGCATGCATGCGGCGATGCAAGAAGCAGTTAAAATGTGGTACACACCTTACTTCTCCACTCATTTTGCTCATAGGGAGCCCAGGACCACGTCAGCTAATGAGAGAGACGAAAATGTCACATGACACAATCGCAGCAGGAGGTGCGACGGGAGAGAAAGACACGGCCCAAATAAGCCCCGAGAAGAGGACAAAGCACGGCTGTTGCAACTTCCCAGTTTCAAACTGACGTACCGGCACAGGAAAGGAGGCGGGTGCTTTGAAAAACTCTGTCCCTGGAAAGGGGCAGACGTCCTGTGGGTGGAACACGCAGGTTCTGGAGGCGGAAACCGATGGGGCACGGGGCCCTTGCAGGCTCGCCACCGCGGGTCTGGGAGCTTGGCAAACCTCAGCTCCGGAGTGCTTAGTAGCCACCTCCGCGTCCAGGGCTCGGGGAAAAGGGGCGGCGGGGTGGGGGGGAGAGTTTCTCTTGAATGCCATCCCCAAATGACTTCTAGGTTTCACGACCAAAAGAATGGAACTTAACCAGGAAAAACCTGGGGGGGGAAACAAGACATTGGGTCATCGCAGCCCGGTGGCGGCTTGCACAGCGGCTGCAACATTAAAAATAGAACCAACAAACACTCACGTGGAGGTGGTATCTAGAAACACCACGAAGATCGATGGCATTCCTCCCCTGAAAGGACCTCGAAGACGGAAGCTACAGAGAACAGGCCTGCGCACGCACAGCGAGGCATCCGGACACGTGCCTGGAAGGGGGAGACAGCCTTCGGCCTTGCTGTTTCATCCCCACGCGGTGCCCTTGGTTACCAAGCAGGAGGAAGCACGAGACACGCGCAGAAAGGCGATTAAAGGGTGAGCAGAACGTTTTCCGGCGCGTGGGGGCGGCTACCGCAGGCTTACACCTCTCTTTGGGCACGTGGCCTCGCGGCTTGCCAGACCCGCTTGCCGCGTAGCACCCATGAAGCAGGGAGGCCCACGCACACCAGGCCTTACTCGGCCAGGAGTTCCCAGTTTCACTCCTGAGTTTCAACTGCCAATGGGTAGAAGAAAACCAGATGAATCTAGATAGACACTCAGCATTCCGGTCCCTTAGAATCCGGAATCCCGAATTCCAGGATCACCACACATCTCTAAAATTCCAGAGAGTTACCTGCGTCTCTGATCCTGAATTCCCCTGAGACGTCTAGGTCTTCATTCCAACCTGGCTCCCAGAATAGGGACGCAGGTGATATCCCTTCTCCAGTGTCGGAAGGAGAGAAGGGGATAGGTGGGATTGTTGTGGCCACGTGTGTGCCTCCCACGGGTGGGAGCCACTGAGTGTCTCAGATGCAGAAGCAAATCCAGGCACCGTCTCAGTACAGAATCCGGGACGGACTGAGGCGGAATTTACCTTGCCATTCCATAACTGTTCTTGTCATGTCTTCTTAAACCTCCTCGATGAGCCATGTTTTCTTGTTCAATTTCATAATCAGGCCTTTGGATTTTACACCTCCTTGCCTGAATGAAAAAGAATGTGGTAGAAAAAAAGGCTGCCTGGACACATGTACCCAGAGAACAAAGGTGCTTCTTTGGGAGAGCATCGTAACCAGGCAGGCGTTCATCACTTTGGATCGGAGCTTCTCCGTCTGTGAGTTATCTCTCTCTGATGGTTCTTAAACGGTACGTGGAATCGGGTTTTTTAATGGGATGGAATGGAACGGAAGGATGAATCACATGCCGTCAGATTAACTATTACTTGGCGAAACTTACACCACCGTAGAGGTCAGGATTTGGGTTTTCAAAGTAAGAAGCTGCCACTATGAATGAGGTCAGCTTGACATTTTTAAAAATGTAAACGCTCTATTCATACTATTCATAGTACCTCAAATTCTTCACTCCATTGCAACGTTTCAGAATCATTTCAGTTGTAACTAGACTAAGTCTCTTTATAATTTAATAACATAACTTATGAAGACGAAGAAGAATAAAACGAGGTGAGGCTTTACTACCGTAGCAACGGTCTTCCTCCCTGAGGCGTGGGAAGCCTGCGGTGATACCAACAGCCTGATGGGAAGTAAATCCACATCCCAAACCACCAAGATCCCACGTCTAAGTTAATCTGTTCCGAAGGCAGCAGACTTGGCATGGGGCCCACCTAATGGAAGCTGACCCAACAAACTGGAGAAGTGTTTTCACCAACATTCTAAAATCACTTTTAAAAATTGTAATAGATAAAATATCTAAGACCAAGGGCAAAAAGAAGTGGACTCTAGAATGATAAGCACATCAACCCTCCTGTGTGTTACGTTATTGAGTGAGAACATGCCTGGCTTATGATTCCGTGAGGTCTCCTCCATTCCTCAGAGTAGCAGTAATACATCACGGTAAGAAAACATTCGCTTCAGTAATTTCCTTAATCATTATTCACCCTTGATTGCTGTAAAATTTATTTAACCCTTAAAACACACACACACACACACACACACACACACACACACAAATTTTAAATAAAAATACAACCTTTACGTAATCAATAAAGTCCTTTCTGTATAATTTACTCTGTCTAAATTCTGAGTCAATCAATTTTGCCTTAACTAAGACAACTTGCTTGAACTAAAATGTAATTATTCTGATCAGGACTCTTTAAACTGATTCTTGTACATTGCTAAGTTCAGTCAGTTTATTTTTCAAGTAAATATGACTCTAGCTTATTGATAAAGATGGACTGAACTTTAAGTCATTTTTTTTTTAAAGTGAAAATTATGGAACAAAAGGCTTTTCACGAATCAATTTAAGATTTACCTTTCTTGCTGCCTTTATGCTTTTGTCAAAACTATAACATTAAAAATCATTTTATCTTTTCTTCTCTGACAGTATCATAGATAGTAGAAACTTGAGAAAAATTATCTGAATGGAAAGATCACATAAGATACATTCAATTTGTTCCTATGCCCAAGTATGGCCCAATTTATTCATTAAATACTATTCCCCAAACAAGTTCTTATTAGCTATATAACTCGTCTCCATTAATCAACAGAAAGCCATCAATCCAAGCACTCAGTATTACATCCACTCAACTGACAGCTTGCTGCCTGGATTAAGCTGCATGCAGACTGTTATGCAAGAGATTAAAAATCATCTAGACTCGAAAGTCAATCATCAGAGACCCTAAACACGCACATGTGCACACACATTCACATGTACGTGAACACATACATACATACACACACAGACCCAAGTTTTTTCTAACTCTCTTTTTCAAGGGTTACATAGAATTCTAATCATCCTCCTCTCCAAAAAAATTAAACCACTCTATATTACCCCAAAATACAATGACAAAAAACTGAAATTTTTTTCCAGGAATATCTGAAAAGCCAACTGAAAAGGCCAGTGCGCACAGAAAAAATAAGAAACACCAACCGTCCCTGCCAACTTCCTTCCACGTTCACCCTAATTCCAGGACACCTGCCCCAAAATCATCATCTACATTTCCAGGCCAAAAGAAGAAAACCAATTTTTAGGCAACAATCAAGAACAAACCAGATTATATTTTCTTCATGTCATATACCACTGCCACCGGTTGAAAAAATTTTTTCAGCCAATTTCCAAAGATGTCACTGTAAATTAAACCGACTCTCAGAAGTTTCTACCTCACTGTGAATTATAACGCAAATCAAAAGCTTGCAAAATTTCAATGCTCTGAGGAAACGGAGAACAACAACAAAAAAAGCTTTCTTCATTTTATGTCTAATATAAATGTTTTACTATAAAAAGTGTGGAAACCATGAAGCAGTAACAACACACAAAGAGCCATCATCTGCTTGTAGATTTTCCTCTCTGTGGTTGGTCTCACATCTGTAATCCCAGGCAGGCTTGTAAATCACTCAGCCTAACACTGTGCCACAATTCCCACTCCCACAGACAAGTACAATGCGCTCAGGGAACACGGAACAGTTATTAGCTTAATCCAGACATTTATAAAAAGATAAGTCTGCTACGAAATGCCATCATTCACGTACTTATTCACATATGTATGCAGCACCTGCTAGGTGTCAAACCCTCAGCCAGAGGATGATGAAGCAGATATGTCTGCACGCTCAGAGTCTGCAACCAGGTGGAGGACCTGATCCAAATCACTAGAGGTCAAGGTCAAATGTTCTAAATATCATAAGAATGGTATGAACGAACACTCTCGGGGTCAGGAAGAGGCAGATTAGCACTGGTGTATGTGCTCAGGCAGGGTTTTTTTGGGGGGAGGAGATCAAATTTAAGTTGGGTCTTGAAGGATGAATGATTTGGAAAAGCAGATGGATAGATAATTTGGAAAACGAGGAGACAGAGCACACCGACGTTCCCCAAGGGCCAGCCTGTGTGCCGACACTGTGCTGAGCTTTCCGTCCACAAGCCCCTTCAGCGAGGAAGCACAGTGGGATTCAGCCACAGGATCTGGGATGGACGTCAAAGGGCAGGGAAGATGGGGCAGGTTAAGTGAAGAGTCCCTCCAACGCCGAGTCAAAAAAGTCTGAATTTTACCAACTACGGGAGACAACTGTGCTTCTGAATGGGGAAAAAATAATAACAAAAGACAGAGAACAGCCAGGGAAAGAAAAAGGAAAAAGTTTCTATACTGCAATGGATAATTGGTACAGGTAATTGTCAAGCACATTTTTTGTGTGTGTGACTGTTGCGTGGTGCCCCTTATATTTATATTTTATTTTAAAATGTTACGATTTGGAAGGGTCCTGAAAGACTTTTATTTCACCTTCTGCCCAACTGAGTAAGTCCCTTGACATCATCCCAGAAGGACCCTCCGGCTGGTCTCCACACCTGAAAGATGGGGAAATCGAGGCCGAGCCCCTGCTCCACATTGAGCCCCCTGAAGCAGGAGGTGACATTTCTCAGCAGCTCTGAGAGCTTGCAAAACATCTCGAGCTAAAAATCTTCCTACAGATGGTCCTTTTGGCCCCAGATTCAAAGACCACAGAACAACATTTTCCCATCTATTCTAAAATGTGCTTTCTTCACATTTGAACAAGTATAAAATCAGAAAGAGCCTTGAAATTGATTGTGTGTCATAATATTAATTGGCAGCAATTTTTCTTAGTGGTGAATAAAATAATGATGCCTCTTATAACCAGTGCTATCTGAGATGCCACAAAACACATCAGATGACAGTGTCTGACACAAGTTTGCCTAATTCCTCCTCAAAAGCTTCATCTCTCCTCCACGTCTGGCAAAGGTCCTCAAAAGCAGAGGTGGCAAGGAGCTAGACACTCCTGGGTCCCACGGCAGTCCATTTACTAGCCGCTTGACCT
>JAQQSQ010000897.1:0-13529 GCA_028627145.1 Eidolon dupreanum | reverse complement strand
TGAACAATTCAAACAAAGCTGAGATGCATCCTGATCCATTATCCTCTTAAACAAATTGGCAGTGGCTTCTGGAAGGAAAGAGACTCTGAGTGAGAGCCAGGCTATGAGAAGGGCGATATGGCTCTCGAGTTCTGTCCTGTGGTAGATGCTAATTGCTACTGTAGAGCATGATGGTTAAGAACATGGCCTAGCACTATACAGAGATAAGGTTACTTGGCCTTGAATATTACCACCGCATTCATTAAATGTGTGAGCTTAGCCAAGCTGCTTAATTTCTATGAGTTAAGCTCAAACTGGCTTACAATTAAAGAGTTTATTGGCTCACGCACTTGGAAATTCCAGGGAGGTGTCTAGCTTCAGGTTGGGCTGGATCCAGTTGCTCAAAAGATATAAGTCAGTCATCTGTGATGCTTCCTCTCAATGCTGGCTTCTCAGGCTGGCTTTCCTCTGGGCTGGCTTCATTCTCAAGCAGCTGGGATCATTCTCGTGGGAGTAACATGGCCTGGAAGAGCTCCAGGCTTAGAGCCTCCAGCTTTGTTCTCCCAGCAGAAAGAGCTCACCTCGCGCCCCATAGCTCCAGTGAGAATCCGAGGTACAGCTCTCGTCAGGTCACCTTGGGTCACCTGTGCAGCCCTGGAGTGAGGGAGTTAGGTCAGACTGCTGAGATGGGGTGGGGGGGTGGGCAGGGAATGTTTCTCCAAGGAAAATGCAGGGAGGGGACTGCTACCAGAACAGGGAGCTGATGCTAACTGGGTAAAAACAACAGATGCCATTTCTTACTCTCCTAGACTGTGTTCTCTTGGGAAAAAGCAGAAACGTAATAGTTCCCACTTCATGAGGTTTTTGTAAAATGAAATCAGTTAACGTCTGGATAGCAGATGCTCTTGGTACCCTACCCGTCCCCACAGCCCTTACTATACACGTGGCCCCAGATTCTAACATCAGCCTCTGCGTCCCTTTACCTGAGGACGTTCTCTGACTGCCAGACCCCAGTTCATTCGTGCTTGCCACAGGTGGGACGTGCTGAGGAGTCAATAACACCTGGGAGCAGCCTTCTGCTGAGGAGTCAGAGGATTGATACCCCGGTCCCCTCACCCCTCAGTTGGGTGGTTCTGAAGTTTGCATTCTCCCAGTGGTTCCTAAGTAAGGTTCAGCTCAGGTTGCCATGGTTGTACATTTTCACGCTTCCTTCATTTCTTTATCTCGTTCCCGCTACTTCCTTACCTGTGTTTCCTGCTAAATAAACTACCTGCACCTCTACCCTTGCCTTAGGGAAACCTGAAGTAAGACAGACTGTCCTGTACCTAACTAACATCACGCCTGGCTTATTATAAGCATTCAGTACTTGTTCATTATTATCGCTGTCATAGTTGCTTTGAGGTTCATTTTCTGCCTTAGTTCCTTTTTGCCTTAACCGCTGCATCCTTCTTCCTGCCCTTGTACTTTTCACAAGATAGCTTCCTTGTTTGTTATACCATTCCTCTGCCTTCTCAACTTTTTTTTCCCCCTTGTCTCACTACTTTTTAACTTTAATCCTTCCCCGGGGTAATTATAACTTTCATGAGAGAATGTAAAAATTTTAAACAATTACCAAGAAAAATTGGCAACCCAAAATGCTAGTAGACCAAATGACATTTGTTGAGACTGTAAACTTCTTGAAGGCAGGAATGAGACAGGTGTTCACTTTGCCTGGGATAAACGTAAGAGATTGTATTTAGAGGACTTTTTAAAATAGGACAAATTAGCAGACTTTATTTTAATAAAGGAAGGAGACTGAATGAAATCGAACTTCCTCTGTATATTACATCTGCTTCCCATCTGCAGTTTTAGCCAAAACGATCATTTTTTATCCACATCCACAGCAATTTGGCCTCTTACATCTGCAGAGCGGAGCAGCCATTCACTAAATGATACCCTAGTGGTATGAGTGTGTTAATGCACCTCATTTATAAACAAGGAAAACACCCCAGCATCATCTGGACTATCAACCAGTTTCCAATATGAAATTAATGAAAAACTTATTTCTTGGGGGGAAAGTGTTTATGAATAAAGATGGATTTTCTAATTAATGGAATGAATCAATTCAACAAATCACACATTTTCAAGTGTGACAAATCGTGACTTGACAATATGACAGAGGAATGCACGCAGAAGAAAGTTCGGTTTGCTTTGAGAAAACCAACCACAGTGGATTTGGAAATCAAAAGCTTTCTGTTTTGGGTTCCCATCTTCAGACTCCTGAATACTGCACAGCAAGGAGTTGGCAAGGTGGCTGGGTGATCTTTTCTCAATGAGCTTGCGGCTCCCTGATTCCCAAGGGGTTGTCTCCATCTGTTCTAGGCCCCTGAGGGGGCGGAGAGGGGTGGCTTGTTTTTATGTTTTCGAGAACTACCAAACAAACCTCCACGTTACCGGGCTAATGCCAGGTGAGCAAACCTACTGAGGAAGAATGCTTTCAGTGTGGAAGTGCTACCCAGGAGAGGGGCCAGCTGGGCAAAGAGGGTGGCATTTTTTCAGAAGTCTATCCAAGTGGCTTTCGGTGGGCCTTCTCCGTTTAAAAAGAGAGAGCTGAAGATTTGAGGAGAGCCAAATGTTGTGGCTGGAGGCCAGACTTCATTTATACAAATGTTCCGCTGTTTGTTGCCCAGAGGAGATTTTTTTCCACCTGTTCCTGCCTCTCCCTTGCTAGATATCTCTGGGGGCCCTGGGTTTGCTCAGTGGATCCATGTGTTTGGAGGTGGGTGAGGCTAACTTTCAGGGAAAGAGAAGTCACAGGTCAGAGGTCTTTGGTTCTAGACCCAGCTCTGCTACTTGCTAGCTGTGGAGAGGATGGGGAGTTACGGGGGGTCTCTCCCTGAGCCTCAAGTTCCTCACCTATAAAACAAAAATATAATAATGCTTTCTAACAGGGCCCTCTTGAAGATTGAATGAGCTAGTGAACATGTAATCGGTTTTTAAAGGAACACATCTCACAAATGTATACTTATCACTAAATTTGGGCAGTTAGTGGAACCACTGGTTCGGTTCTTACGGGGATCTGTGGAATGGTCATATAAGAGCAGTGCTAGGATGGGCTCAGTTAGATCTGGATGAGAAAGGTAGGTGGGTCACGAAGTTTGGGTTCAATTCCTTCTACTTTGTAGTCAGGTGACCTGGGGCCAATTATTTAGCATCTCTGAGCCTGTTCCCACATCTATAAAATGGAGATTCCTGATTCTTCCAGGACTGTCACGAGAAACAAATCTATTCAACAAATAGGAAAGGGGATCACAGAGATACGATTAACTTCCATTGGAGTGGAAGTGAGACCTGAGGTGAAACCATGTGGCTGCAGGAACAGAATGGTAACAGAATATATATATATATACTTTACAAACTAAATTTCTATAGTGCTCTGCATAGATATTATCTAAAGGACTTTATTTAGACAGGAAGTCTAAGAAACCCCAGGTTTTGGGCCTAATTTTATATTTTCCAATCCTTTTACATTTAATATTTATAGGAGAGGGATTGCCGGGGGATTAAAACGAGGGACAGCATGAAGAATGTGTCCCTTTACCTCCCAGCTTGGAGACACAAGAAACAATAGAAGAGATGATGGAAGAGAAGCCCCTTTACTCAATTTCAGTACTAATTTTGATAACTGAATAGAATTTCTGTGAGTCTAATATTTCTTAAAAACTTATTGTATTTTTGAAGCCAGGTCAGTTAGTATTATTTGAGTCTGAAGTTAGTACATTAAATTTCATCTCTCAATGTTCTTACATCATTTTTAGAACAAAAACCCTTTTCCCCTTTATTAAAATCTATGGTGGCCAGTGTGGTCGGTGACGACTGATTTGCAACACCATTCTTCATGAACTCAGAGAAGAGGATGGTGAATTATTATTTTTCTTTTTATAAAAGATCATTTGACATATCTTTGAAAAATAAGTCAGTTTTAGAAAAAGAAAACAGGTATTTAGCCAGAAATCTACTGTTTTCTGAATCTCTACTAGATGCAATGCTATTTGCAAGAAAACAGAAGCTGTCTTTCTAGAGAGAGCCTTTTTGCCTGCTTTATTTCCCCTCTGAAATCATGAGCCAATATTTGTGACATCACTGGGTTGCTGTGGAAATGTTTATTTCACAAAGGATTTCGACTTCAAGTGGGGAATTTACAAGAGGAAGTGTGAACTCTTGGAAAAAAACAATTGGCTTGAATAAAAATGGACAGCATTTGGAAAAAGGACTCAGAAAGGAAATACTATAAATTGCCTATAACAGGTTGTTGCAAGTTTTTTTTTTTTTCCGAGGATTCAAATACTTGTAAAGGTATTTTACACAGATATACCAATTTTAATTTGAATTTTGCTTACTATAAATACCTGTATAAAGAGCTAGGGGGAACAGATAAGGAATGGCTTTTTGTAGAAAAAACTTTCAGCTATTCAATTAAGATTGATAGAAAGGTTTGGTCCTAAAATACCATTGTGTGTGTGTGTGTGTGTGTGTGTGTGTGTGTGTAGGAATTATGTCTGTTTACATTTTTATAACATAAAATAGACTTAATAGAATAGCTCCATTTAAAGAATCGTGACTCAAGGGCCTGAGTTTTAGTGCAGAAGCCACAAAATCCGTTCTCGTTTGTAACTGTTAAATCAACAGAATGCCAAACTAGAGCCTTTCTTCCTGCTGGGGCAGTATTGTCCCCTAAATCCACTTTTCCAGTTCTCTCAGCCTAGCCTAGTTTGATGTAGCATTGACTTAGCTTAACTACAGCAACTGCCAAAAGGAAGTGGGTTTGCATTTGGGATGGGAGGCGGCAGCCACGGGTGTGCGTGTGCCTGCGTGTGCGCGCGCACGCGGGGGACGAGGGACACCGGGAAAGAAAGAAAATCGAGACGTAGTAACTGTGAAAATAATTTCTCGGTGGCTGGAAGAGGGGCCTCTCTGCAAGAGAAAGAGATTTTAGGAATTAAGAAAAAAAAAATCTTCAAAGAGGGTGGGAGGAAGGCTTGCCAGGAGGGTGCGTGGCGTAACGCCGGACCTGTGCGTCTCCGCGGGCATCTTTTTCCCCCTGCCCCGGGGCTGGGCGACCCTTTCCCCAGCCGCCCATCTGCTCGCGGCTGCACCCGCGCCCCCTGCCGTCCTGGGGCACGCACGGCCCGGCGGGGAGGGCGGCCTGAGGCCCGGGGGTTTGCAAAGGTCTGGCGGCGCGGGCTGATTTAGTGGCCGGGGCTGTAGTACAGGCTGTCCCCGGCAGCCGGCGGAGTCAGCGCGCCCACGTGACGGCACTGGCTCTCCGGTGAGCTCCCCAAACAGACGCACACCCAGCCACACGCGCGCACACACACACGCACACACACACGCACGCACCCCCGCGCGCACACGCCCGCCCGCTCTGCCACTGCGCCCTGCATCCCGGCTTGCTCATTCTCTCTCCTTCTCGCTTCCCCTGCGGTCTCTCGCTCTGCGCGCACACACCACACACGCACACGCACACACGCGCGCACACACGCAGCCGGCACAGGCGGCGGCGGCGGCGGCGGCTGCCCAAGTCAGGACGAACCTCTCTAGGTACCGTCTTGAGAAGGCGGCAGCGGCGGCGGCGGCGGCGGCGGCGGCAGCCCGAGCATCCCTCCTTAGCCGGAGAGGGAGCACTGCCGAGAGTTTCCGTTCCCTTCGCCGTTTCCTTCCCCCTCCTTTTCTTTATTTTTCGAGAGAATTTCTTCTTCTCTTATTGGTTTAATTTGATTTTGAAAATTTTTGGTTGCTTTTTTTGTGTGTGCTTCCCCCCCACCCCCTTCCTCATTTTATTTGCATCCAGAGCATGGCGGGCTGCGGGCTGTCGGAAGATACCTTCCTCTCTTCCTTCTTTTACAACTACGGCTCCTCCTGGGAAACCCCTTCCAACCAGGTAAGGGGTGGCACGGTGCCGGGCGGCGTGGCGCCCCGTGCCCCCCGCCGCGCGCTCACTTGGCACTCGGCGGGGAGGCAGAGGCTCGGGAGGGGGTGGGGAGGCTGGGGGGCCAAGTGGGTCGCACTGTCTGGGTCAGTGCCAACCGGCGAGAGGAGGTACCCCTCTTCCCCAGCACTAGCTCTCCAATCTCAGGGTCTGTCGCCTCACTCTCGAGCCCAATTTGCCACCTCCCCCACCTGCACCCCCCGCCACCTCCCAGCCCAGCGGGAACCCGAGAAAGAACCTGGAGCCGGCACATTACCCCGGACAACTCCAGTCAAAACCAGGAAACTCGAGCGCAACCTTCCCCAAGTCGCCGCGGGCGCCGCGCCCCTGTGCGCCGGGCGCCTGCCGCCCTCCAGTTGCACTGAGGGGTTGCGGAGCTGCGAGTCCCCCGCGACGTGCTCTTCCTCCTCCACTCCCCCCGGGCCCCCGAGCCACCTCTTTCCCTAAAATGGCTGCAATATCAAGTGGAGGCGTCCCCTGACCCCGTGGAGGGGGGAGGGCAGAGTGAATGCTTCGGTGCCCATGACCCCGCGACTCCCCTGGCGCGCACAAGCACCCCACAAACACACACTTAACTTTGATGACTGTGCAATGCAGTCTGGCCGCATCGTGCCCTCGACGCTCCCCGCCGCTGGCCTCTAGGTGTGCATGTCGGTGTGACTGGGGTGGGGGGGGGGCGGGGAAGCGGGAGGTAGACGCCGGAAGGGGGGGCGTGGAAGCAGATGGATGTTAGCGGGCCACTGGTAACCTGGAGAGGCAGGAGTGTGCTCAGGGTCTAGGAGTGCAAAAGCTATTCTGGGAGCCAGAGCGAGAAAAGAGGAAAAATGCCTTTTAATTAAATAACTGTTGTAGTCTGCTGCCCCCACCGCTTGTTTGGTGAAAGTCTACAGGCATCTGTCATCCCCAAACTACATAGGGAAGTGGAGCTGGAGTCGAGGGAGGAGGGTGTGTGTGTGTGTGTGTGTGTGTGTGTACGCGCGTGCGTGTGTGTGTCCGTGCGCGCGCGCGCGCTCGTATGTCCAGCCTGGGGAAAGTTGGGGCCGGTGGCGAGGTGATGGAGCAATGGTGAAAGGCACAGCCACTCGGTGGGCGAGCCGGGGCGCGGGGGATTCCCGGGCGGGCGCAGCGCGCGCCGCGGGGGGCGCGGGCCCGCGGGGGTGGGGGATGGCGAGGAGAGGACATCCGTTCGGCCCGGCTCCGCCGGCCGCCGAGGCGTCTCTTCTCCCCGGCCCACCCGCCAGTCTCCGCGGCTCGCGGGGCTGCCGGCCGCACTCTCCGGCTCTGGCGCACTCCCTCCTGGGCTCGGGGCGCAACGCGCTCCTGCAAGCTCCCGGCAAGAAAGACTAATCCCCAGAGCAAAACAACTGAAAAATGCGCTCCGCCGCCCCTGTATCACCCCCAGTTTCAAAAAACCTGGAGACGCCAAACTAGTAGTTGCCGGGCGAAGACCAGGCGTCTCCGGCGCGGACTCTCCATAAAGCGCCGTGGGCATCCGAGTGAATAATACATAAGGGCGGCCAGAGAGCCTTGGAGAGGCTCCTGCCGCCGCGGCAGCAGCAGCGGGAGGCGGTGGCGAGCTCCGGCCACACCGCCGGGCCGCCGCCACCGGCGGGGACGTCTGGGCCGCTCTCGGGAAGCGTGCCGGCAGCTTTGGGGTTGCAGAGCTCCGGGTGGGGTGGGAAGGCTGCCCAGGCACGTGAGGTGGGGGTTCGGGGTGAGGCAGCCGGGAAAGGGGAGGCCCCGCTCTAAGTAGAAACTTGCAGGAGCTGCCGGGGTGGTCGCGCCGGCGCTGGAGTTGGGGGGCTCAGGGGGTTCTCTGGCTGTCCGTGGCCGGCGCGGGGGGCTTTCTCCAAGGCCACCTGCCAAGTCCGGCGCGGCCGGGTGCTCTCCACGCCTCCGCGCGCGGGCGGGTGTTGCCGAGAGCCAACGACCCCTCTGGTTCGGCAAACTCCAGCTCTCTAAGAGCAGGTGTTCGTGCACCAGTGTGTGGTGTGTGGTGTGTGTGGTGTGTGTGTGTGTGGTGTGTGTGTGTGTGTGTGTGTGTGTGTGTGTCTCGATGAGTCAGAAACCGACTCCAGCTTGTCTTTAAGAAGCGAGACCCGTAGGAAAGGCTCGACCCACGCACGCGGCACAAGCCGGGCTGGGATTCAGGATTCCTCGGCAGCGCCGCGCCCCGGGTCCTGGAGTCAGATGCGTTAGGATAAGTTTCCCGGCGCGTACCTCCGACCTGCACCTCGGGGCCGTGCCACTCGGGCACTTTGTTTTCCTCCGAGGAAAGAAGGAAAGGAGACTTGGGTGTAAGGAAGCACGCAGTGATACGGCTTTCCACGCATGGGAGGGCCGGCAGCATCTTTAATGAGATAGGAAACAAGTCGTTTAGAGCGTTTAAAAGCGGAGGGCTGCGGCCGGATTTTGCAAGACTGGCAATCACGTGCAAACTCCTTGGAAACCAAAGGAGGTGGGCGAGAGGGAGGAGTGCGGGGCAAGGTTGGAGTAAAGGAAGGAAAGAGCCAGAGAAGAGGGTGAGGGCCGCGTTTTAAAAAGAGGAAACCTATCGGCTTCTTAGGGTAAAGTTAGTTAAACTTGGTTTGGAAAAACATTTTCCCAAAAGGCAAGATCTTTCTTCTAGATAGGGAGACTCGTGTTGCTAAGAAAATCGGGAAGCGTTTCTGATAAAGCAGCTGGCGCTTCTCAGTGGAGGATGATTAGCTCACAGGCTGGTATTGGGTGGTGTGCTACTCTCGGTACAGCGGAATTGTATGGTGGGGAAAGGGAGATCATTTGAAATATCGATTTCTTCTTCCAGTGGTGCGGTGTGAACTTTAAGATAAAGTACAGAAACAAATGAGCGATGCACATCATTAGAAGAAGGTGCCCTCAAGTTCTCCTGAAGCTTTAATCTCTAGGGGTAAATACAGCCAGGCGGTGCAGTTTCCCCAGCATTTGCGGTTTCCTACGCAGCCAGCCACATTAGCATTTTCAGGGATGAAGAATAGATGTGTCTACGGACCTGGGTACTTTTGACACCTCAGTTTGCATTTTCAGCGTTTGAGCATGGGCAAATGACTGGGAAACCTACTCTTCCTTCGGAGGCAAAAAAAAAAATAAAGGCAACACTTTAAAAATCATCTTGGGCTCTGGGCAGGGCTGTTAGGGAGAGGCCTGGGCCAGATTTGAAAGAGTGAGACTTATTCATGATTTTCACCTGAATTGCTGCCAAAAAAGCTTACAAATCCTCTGTTCCCTAAAAATAGCAATGCTCTTCAAATGTAATTTGTTTACTCTACCTCAATTAAAAATAAAACTCTCTTCCTAGTGTATAAAGTGCTTATGAAGGTAAGGATTGCGTGTACTAAAAAAAAAAATCAAGCTTTTTATTTCTAGATCAATATGATGTGCTCTCAACATCTAATACCATGTAAAAGGAGCCTTTTTACAACATCAATAGCAGGCAGGCATGTCTCCCTAAGAAGCTCTTTTCCTGGAATCACAAGGCATTTTTGATTACTTTCATTTTCACAAGAAACCTGATTATGACACCTCTGGTTGTAAATAAGCAAGTGAAAAAATAATGAAGATGGGGGTTCTTTATAGAGAGACCTGGACATTTGGGAAAAACTGGGGCATTTGTTCATTACTTACTAACACAAAACAAAAACAAAACAACCCAACCATGAATCATTGTTGACTGGAAGGGCTTTAGTTATTCTGTGACGTTCTGTTAATAAAGCTGGTGGTGGGGAGGATTGGGGTGATTTTTTGGGAGAGAGCCCAATGTGTATTAGAGCCGAAACTGCATCTGTTACCATTTAAAAGCTGGGAAATTCCATCTTATATCTGAGTAGACCATGCTGCAGATATTTTGCACCCACTTGCCAATGTGGAAACCATGCCATAGTGAGAGTGGGGGGTAAGCATCTGCTTAGGTGGAATTTATTTCTTCAATTAGAATGAAAACCCCAATTAAAGTGTGTATGTAAAATGTCTCTGATTTGGCTCTGTGCAGCAGACAACAGACCATTCTTTAATTTACAGTCTCACGCCTAGGGATGGCAGTAGTGTAAGCTTCCAAAACCCAGCTTTATCTTTTTATTTTGTGCTTTTCAACCTGTGAGTCCCTTCTGTAGTTGTTTAAGCGTACTGTCTCCATCATGAAGCTGACCATACGTAGGTGGTCATTACTGCTTGCAGTTTGGGCCTAGGTCACCTTATTAGTTGTCACTATGTAAGCCCAAATCGAAGCAGGCCAGGTCTTTATGATATTGAATCAATCAATTGAAAGTGAAAAATGGAGCCAATTAGCTGACTGCCTCGGTGTCCATGAGGCCAGACACCTGACTTTATTCACCCGATTGACCAGTTCTTGGGTTGCTGGGTCGCTGAACCTGAGTTTGTGAAAAAGACATTACCAGCACACTCGACTCTGCTTTTTTTACTTCTCTTTTTCTTCCCAAACCCCCACCGCTCCATCAAATTTTCCAGACTACAAATACGAAATGGTTTCCTTATAAGGGGACACACTCTCAGAGTAGGCAGTGTCTACATTGAATTCAGTCCTGGACTTTTGTTAGCCAGTACTTGTCACTCTTTGTGCTTGCTCTATCTTTTCAAGCAGGATAGAAGTTTCAGGGCAGAATCATTAATGGATGTGGGTAAGTTGTTGAAAGCTTGTGCTGACTCTCTTTTTTTATTTTTGGCTTGGCTTGGCACCACTTCCATGAATATGGATAGCCAAAGCAGAAAGCAGCCCACTGAGGAACATGTCTCTTCCATCTAGTCCAAGGACTATAAAGAATTCAATATTTTCCCCCCTCTTTTCTGAGTATTTCATAATTCTTAAAGTGGTAACAATGTTTGGATCCATGGAGGTGAGCCAAGACTTGGGACTGTCTTCCATTTAAAAGTTGTTAGAAAGCCAGTATCTCAAAGTTCAAAAAATATAAACCAGGCTTCTATACATTGTAAACATTTTTATTTTCCTAAAGATATATTATGAAATGTGAAATAGTTTTTAGATGTATTTCTATATATATTTGCCTTAAATAAAGGCAATTTTATTCCATCTATACACATCTAGCTCATCTAACTGCAGTTTTTCCCGTGTTGTGTTTCTCTTAGGTAGAGAGAAAAGTAAAAGACTTGTAATAACTTGGGTTTGTTGGGTATCTTCTGGTAAGGCTAGCTTCCTTAAGGCACTGGCTTAAAAATATTATTTGTTTTTCTTTATAAAGTTCTATGAACTTACAGCTTGGGAACCAAAGAACAGTGGCAATAGCTATCGTTTATTAATGCTGTTCCAAGCACTTTACATGTATTCGACTCATTTAATCTCCATGACAATATATGAGGTACATACTTTTGTTATTATTGTCATATAGATGAGGAAAATAAGGCACAGAGAGTGAATTACCTTGCTTAAGATCTCAATGCTAGTTAGGGACAAGACTGGGATATCTCCTGGGCAGTTTAGTTTCAGAACCCAGAGTGCCAGCTTACTCTTACTCTCTAAACCCTACCTAACTTTCCAGTACAATAAAAAGACATCATGTGGTTGTATGTACATTTCTAGCAAGTTTGTGATGGTGTCATTCATTTACCAGCTTCATGAAACAGTGAAGATCTTTGCCCAAGTTTGCCTTTTTTTTTTTTTTTTTTACATAACCAGATAAAATTTTCTTTGGTGAATGAGGTGAAGTCTTCTGTTTTGCTGAAATCAGTTATAACTACCTGACCCTTTTCTCCCCTTGGTGATGAACTAAATGTTATAGCTTACTATTCTTTTTGGTACAAATGGTTGATCCAGTTTGACAGAGAGACAAAGTCTTCAGATTGCCAGCTCCCAACATCGAATAATTATATTTAGTGACGAGATCATTCCAAATGTACATATCAGTAAAATAACACTCTACAGAAGAAATGCAATTTTAAGATACACAAATAGAATAATTTTATAAATATTCATTCAGATGCATCAAAGCCATATATGTGTGTATATATATTCACATATATATATATATATATATATATATATATATATATATTTTTTTTTTTTTTTTTTTGAGGCATAAACTCACTTTCTTTTTATAAGCAAACCATATCCTTTTGGTTTGGACTGTAGGTATTTATGTTTGTGATTTAGTCTGAAATTTACTTTTCTCATCATGCCATGTTATAACAGGTGTCTTCTGTACCGAATCATGCACTTAACATTTATGTCCATCATGAACTAATACCTTTTAGTGGCTCCTCCCTCATATTGTGATCTTCCAAAATACAGTTGTGAGAAGGGGAGGGAAAACATTAAATGTCAGTAGTTACAGCAAGACAGTCTCTAAAAAGAGGGTGAAGAGTTTCTTGCTGGTTTCGCATTCCTGTGGCCCTAGGAGAAACGTAAAAGTGCAGGCTTTGTGTTGGAATGAGAATGGGGTCACCAGCCCTTGGTAGTCATCGTCAAGGAGGCAGAACTCCCTCCCCGAGAGACCATAGGAAATCAATGATCACACTTTACAGTGAGGAGGAAAATGTGGACAGGAGAAGGCATTAAATAAAAGGGCAGCAGAAAAATGATTTACTCTAGAAGACAGGGTGACTTTTTCGGTCCCTTCAAAGAATTCACATGTTTGATATAACAACTATATTTAAATATTTCTTGCTTTTGGATTATATGTTCGAAAAAAAATGCATTAGGTGGCGTTACTGTCTTTGCGCTTGAAGATGTTTCTTTAAGGAAAGCACAGGGTGTGTGGAATATGGGACCAGATTCTACCTCCCCTAAGTCTTTTCTTAATAAGAATGGACCTGATTTGTTAAAGTGACTGGTGTTCTGTTTGTCTATTTCGTATATTCCCTGACTCGGAGGGGAGGCTTGCCATGGGGGAAGGCTCACCTTGGCAAGAAAGATCCTGGTATAGGAGAGGCATGGGCATGGGAGGGGGTGAACGCCGATATGGAGAGGAATGTAGGTGTGGAAACTTAATGAAATGTGGAAACGCAGGTGTGCTGTTCTAATATGCTTCCCCTCTTTAGCGTGCACTCCTGATTGCTTTGTGAGCACATCTTCCTGTAGATTTGAAATATAGAAACTGTGGGTAATAGCCGGGGGCAAAGTGAATGTCTGGCTTATCTAGGAGAAGACAAAGCATTCTTGTAATCTCTTGCCTGAAAGAGTACTAGAAAGTGTGTTAGTTGTGTACCAACAAAACAAAACAAGCCAAAAATGACGCAAAGAAAAAGAAAACTCTAACCCAAAAGCCCTACCACATTTTGCTCCAATTTTATTATTTCCAGTAGCAGTTTAGTCCTTAATGTTAACAATGAATGATTATGATTCTGTGGTTTCGTTTACAGCATAAATTAGCATTTTGTTTTCTGTTACAGCTTTTGAATGAGGAATTATAATGTATAATTTGCTGAAAATAGATGTTATCATCTCTTAGGATGAGAATAACCACATAAACTTGAACAAATGATAAAAATGGAATCAATTACATTTCAAATGGAAGGAGTTTACAAACCTTCAAATACAAAGTGGCGGTAGTAGCTGTTTTTTGTAACAAATAATTAGTTTTTTTAAACAACATTT
>JAQQSQ010000896.1:0-13529 GCA_028627145.1 Eidolon dupreanum | reverse complement strand
TCTGAAAATGCTCACAACCAAACAGTATTCATAAAAAGAGAATAACTCATTATTACAAAATGCAGTGAAAAAAATGTATCTTCTAAATAGAAAATATCATCAGATGAGAATATTAATTCTAACACTTACAAAATAAAGTAAGCTTTTGTTAGAGAGAAAATAAGATTCAACATTATGTCAACAATCCTAGAGTTCAAAGTAAACCACCTAGTGAAAAAAAACACAAGCAAGGGCTAAAATTTCATGATGTTACCATAAAAAAAAAGTTCCCTAAGTCCAGAAAAACTGTCAATTAAACCATATCTAACCCAGTGAGAAAGAATCAGAGAATAATATGAGAACATACTCTATAGCCATGAAGGCCCATTGTTCATAGTAAATTCCAGCTTTACATCATTACAGAGTCTGAATGTGGTCATGTGTTCATTCTTAGTTAATCTTTTTGTTTGTATTCTCTTATCAAATATTTATTGTATATTTAATTATAGGCTAGACACCATTATAGGTGTTAGGACAGAGCAATGAACAAAAAGGATGTACTCCCTACTCTCATGGAGCTTACATTCTAATGTGGGGAAGGAATAGACAATAAACAGAGTAAGTCCAGATAGTGAGAAGTGCATACTTGCAAGGGATAGAGAGGGACAGGATGTGCTGCTTGAGATAGAGTTGTCAGGTAAGATTTTTATGATAACTGATATTGAAGCAGAAATGTGAAGGAATTGAGAGAAAAAATCATACAGATGTCTGAAAAAAAAGTGTTTTGGGTATAAAATCAATTGCAAAGGCCTAGAGGATGGGGCAGAACTTGTGTGTCAAGGTGCATCCAGGGGGTTGGTGGGACTAGAATGGAGTGAGCAAGTAGATAGTTATAAGAAATGGGATCAAGGAGGTATCCAGGTGTGAGATGATAGTGACTTTTGGGTCATGGGAGAAAAAGGCTTTGAATTTTCTTCTATGTACAAGTGAAAGCCATCGGCAAGTTTTGAAAAGAGAAGTGATATAATCTTACTTTCATTTTAAATGGATTACTCTGGTTACTGTGGAAAATAGTGTAGGACAGAAGCAAGCCAACCTGTTAAGAGGCTATTGCAATAGTTTAGATGAGTTGGCTTGAAATACAATGAGAATGATGGAGGTGATGAAAAGGTTGAGGATTATCATTTCAAGGAGAGCCAACAGCATTTGCTGATGGTTTGGATTCGGTATGTGAGCAAGAGAGGTCAAAGAATATTTTGATATCATTTTATGGTAAAGTATAGAACCCTTCCTATGTATCATTACATAAGAATATGTAAAATGCATGAAGCCTATATAACAACTACTGGTGCCCAAGGGAGGTTAAAAAAAATTCGAATTATACCCTTACCTCATATAGATTTTTTAACAAAGCATATTTCTATCTGACTGGGTTACATGTTATAATTTCAAAATGGATTCTAATTTAAAAAAAAAAACACCTGATGTACATATAATATTTAATATCTACTAAGTTTAACTCTATGCCCATTACATAGAGTCTAAAAAATTCTTTCTGATTCATCTGTGGATTTAAGGGTTAGGTCTGGAGGATCAATGTAGAATTGAGGGCAGTATAGAATAAGACAAGTACAGAATTGAATATGTCATAACAGTAAAGCCCTGTTTCAAAAAAGTCTTAATTGCTACAGTTTCCTCCTAAAAGTTTTATTTAATAGAAAGAATAAAATCTACCTTTTTCCTCAATGGTCGATTATACTCTGGACAGAGTTCTTCCATGGTATTATTTGAGCTATTTGTCTAATGCCAGTATGACTTAAGACTGAGGAGAAAATTAAAATAAAGATTAAAATTTTAAATATTTTATATTCCAGGGAGAAAAATAAAAAAGTGAATATCTGTAAATTTTATGAAACATAGATTTTAATGAATCTTAGAAAGACAAATTATCAAAAACAAAATATATAAGAATTATTGAAACTTTTGACAGCAAAGATGGAGAGGAAAAAGCAATTATAGTAATGGAATCATGAAAGAGAATGTAGAGATTATATTAAGTTGATAAATCATCAAAAAAATTCCAATGAGAGAAGAGAGGTTGTGTTAAGATTTTCTATGCAAAGCACCATTAGAGATAAATGATGACTGACATATAGTTAGATTTTCTTCACCTTTATTTCATCATTCCACTCCAACTGAAAAATCTCTCTTAGTCCTCCCTTTCCAGTTATCCATTTGTTAAAACTAAAACCTCACCTCCTATATAAAGACTTTCTAGACTTATTTATGAGGATGGTATTTTTTAAATCAAGCAGGAAAAATAAAACTTTTCCAATAGGGAAAAAGAAATATTTTTAAACAAAGTTTAGTGAGCATTTTATAAGGGAAAATCATTCTCATATTTACAAAGAAAAATAAAAAATTCTTTTGCCAAAGCTCTATGAAAAACATTCCTTAAAAAAATAAGAACTAATTTGGACAAATTTTGTCTTACTCAATTTCTCTGTCATAATTGTGTGCTCCTCTGGAGCTAGAGCTAACTATGATTTGTTCCCTCTTGGTAAAAATAAGTCTATAAAAGGTCAAGAAAAAGCAATGCTTTTCAAAATCATGATTAAAATGAGTGAAGGAAAATGGCCAATATTAGATAATATGTCCAATACAACATTTTGTCTTAATTATTTACATGTTTAAAGATAAGTGTTTAGCATTTACTCATTAAGAGATAATTCTTCATTCTGTCATTTACTTTGTTAGAAAGAATAGGTATCTAGACTAGTGGTTTTCACTTTTGACTTGGGGAGAGAAAAACAGGGAAATGGACTGATTACTAGAATCATCATGGGAGTATAATTTGAACCTCACCCCCACAAGATCCTCTCTCCTTATCCTTCACCCCAAGTTGAGAACCACTAGCATGTATGTGAATTGTGAATAAAAACAATCCTATCCTTTTGTTGTGAACATCTCATACTAGAGGGAGGAACTATCTCTAATTTCACGAAAATACAACTCCTAAGACC
Source organism: Eidolon dupreanum (assembly GCA_028627145.1). Lineage (NCBI taxonomy): Eukaryota > Metazoa > Chordata > Mammalia > Chiroptera > Pteropodidae > Eidolon > Eidolon dupreanum. The sequence continues at coordinate 10,527 of JAQQSQ010000896.1, read as the reverse complement.
TAACCTAATGGGTATCATCAGCATAGCTAGGCTGTATCATATGAGGTACTTGCCTTCTATTACCTATTGAGTCCCCAAAATGCCACCAGAAAACCTACCATGCAATGAACACTGCTTGTTAGACCTAGTACTTTAGTAATACCACCATGACAGAGTCTGGGTAGTGTCTCAGAAAGAGATGGTAGGAGAAGGATATTTATAAACTTTGAGGTCTGGGCTCAAAAGATTTCAGCAGGTTTCCAAGACAGAAAACAGATAGGGATTAGGCAAACTTTGTGACATAATAGTTTCCAATTGATGGACAGAGTGCAGCAAATGCCTTGAAGAGAGTGTTGATAAATTAGCTTTTGCTTAAGAAGCCAGCTGCTTTTGCTCAGGTGAGCAGTCTATTGCCAAGAAAGGAGGGCTCTTTAACCAAATGAGCAAATTATTTGCCTAAACAAAATTAGTTTTCAGAAATTTCCTGAAGTAAATGGTGAGACTATTTATTGGTTTACAGACTTATCTTTCTGAATAAGAATTTCCTGTAACAAATAGTTAAATTTTGCTGACACAAATGGCCTTGGTTACTAGTCCTAAGAGTTGTTACATGGATACAAGTGGTCTCCTTCTCACTAAAAAATCCAGCATATGATTAGAAATTCAATTCCTAATTTAAAAGTAGGGGAGCAAATGTTTGATAGAGTTGAAAGCAAACAAAAAGGTTAGTTGGAGTTGTGAGCAGAAAAATGAGTCATAAATTCAGTACTTGGGGAGAAGTAGAACAAATAACCTCTAATTAGACTCTTATTCATTACTAAAAAATAAGTATAGAAACCTATAAATAAAATTTAAACTTTTTTTTGGAAATATTTATAGACTTATGAAAAGTTGCAAGACAAAACCTTCTTGTATATTCTTCACTGAACTTTTCCTAATTTTAATATTCTATATGATCACAGTACAAAGATCACCATCAAGAACTTAACGTTGGTATAATAAAATTAACTGAACTACAGTTCTTATTTGAATCTCATCGATTTTACCCTAATGCTCTCTTTTGACCACACTACTAGAGATTCTACCTTCTGGTCCAGGTCCTTCCCCAGCTGCAGAATGAATTAAAAAACAAGGATGTGTTGACCTCTCCGATATGTCTGGCAACTAAGTACAAAAGTGTGATTTGGAATGGGGGCACCCTCTGTATGGGCTATCCTGACACTAGAAAGCCATATGGCAAATCAACACTACTATATAGGGGAAGCCAAGTTCTGTCAAGGTAGGCACAAAGTTCTTAATGAAGCACTATGTGAAAAGGCAGTGAGGCAATGGAGGAAAGGAGAAGGGTACAGAAACCTTCCCCAAAGAGCATGGTGAGGTGTGTGTTAAAGAACTCGGGGCTTAGAATGCAGAGAGATGGCAATACTGAGCTGTTCTAGGCAGAGCATCATAAATTCAGATCCTACAGGTGCCAGGCCAGGAATCTAAAAGGAGGCTGGTGAAAGACAATAGGAAGTGAGGGGATTTGAGTAGATAACACACACCCATCTAAAGGTATTCAAATATTTATTATTTTTAACATGTAGAGTTAGTTTATAGGCTACTAGTGTTCAATATAGGTAGGCTCTAGATTTTAAGGGAAGAGAGGATTTTAAAAAGGATTTTGAGGTGGCTTTCTAGCCCAGCATCAGTTGGAAAAGTTAAACCAGAGTTTAGGGCAGAAACCCTATTCAGGACTAAAGAGCTGACAATTGATGTACTTTAGAAATAAGACCAAAGGCCTAGAATATTTTCAAATGTGACTTCTTCATTTAATTAAAAGCCTGCACGCAGAAAAAAATGAGGACAGCAACTACTAGACTTCTGGTGAATGTCTCACTTTAAACCTTGACACATCACTGTGTGTGTTTTATTCATAAGCACATTCTGAGAGTCCCACAGATTTCCAGCAATTTTTGGACTCACAAGGGAGGGAGCCTCTTATGCTTAAAAGTAAATAAATTTCAAAAAGCAAAAATTTTATTTGAGAAGTGATTTGATTATCTAGTTTGAAAATAGGAAGACTAACAGTAAATGAGATCAAATTACTTTTAACAAAAAAATCAAATGTGTTCTTTGAAAATAAGGGCATTCTTGTAAACAGTATAAAATATGCAAATGAAAAGAGATTTAGATAAAAACTTGTAAGGAGAGTCACAATATTTTATCAGTAAAACAAATACAATTTGATATTGAGTATCTACAAAAGATCCCAGGTTTGTTCCAGAGAATAAAGCATTAAAGGTTTTTCTGTTATTTGCAGGTTTTAACCAAATATGTAACTTGGAGACTTCTTTTTCTTCAATTTCTATAATCTCTCTCTCAGGAATCCAACTCCTGCAATAATAGCCAACAGAGGAAGCCCTAAAAACTCATAATTTCTCATAATAAAAGTATTTTGTAGAGAGAAATGAAATTATTCTTTTATATGAAAATACCACAAAAGGTTTTATAAACTCAAATATCAAAGGGTATAAGAGCTTAGAAATGGAACCATTATGCCAATGTAATTTCATCAGCTTATTTCATTATTCAAGACTAACAACATCCCACCACCAAAAAAAAAAAAAAAAAGAAAGAAAGAAAAAAGGTAAGTTTCTAAATAGTATAAATACATCAAAAATAATGACACATTCTTTTGCAAAGGTCTTCCATTCCCCCCTACTTGTAAGGATTTGTATATTATACTTTCATCATTTCTAAAGTAAGATAATGAAAACAAGAGTCAATATCTTTGAAAAACCATTTCCTGACCACCTCACTCTGTTCTAACTTTTCTTTGTTTGCTGCGCATGATATATCATTTGAGCAAATTAAACATCTCCGCAGAGGGAAAGTCAGGCTGCACAGCTTATTACAAGGGATGCGTGTGTGTTGTAAGAACTGGCATAATGACATCCTGCTTCATAATGACTACTCCCAGGTATAAAAATCACAGGCATCTTTTAAAACCAGACAGAATTCTGACCATCTTGGCTGCATCTATTTTTCTGTCTTTCAAGCTTGATAGTTATTTCTTTCATAAGGATAATGAGTGTCACGCTGGATTATTCAACTTGGCTACATCTGTTCTCTCTTATTTTCTAGATATTACATTCATTGTATTTCACAGCATGAGCCTCCAATCAAGATCCTGAATATTGCTTCATGATAAATGTCACAGATGAAGAAATGGTCCAGTGCCAAAGTCATTATCACAGCTCTGGCCCATCTCCTTGACAATGTCTCTCATTGTTCACATTTTCCCTTAGACAAAGGTACTATAGAAACTGCCTTTTCAAACTTAGAAACTTTCTGTCCAATATTTGTATAAATATGCCAGTTGTGAATCGGCTGAAACGGTTTTCCAGTGTACTTCATTCTCCAATTTGGAGTCATTCTCCAATTCTATTTGTCAGCTCTCACAGTGCTCACCATCCCATAGCACTTCACCCTTTAGGATAGAAAAGCAAGTGATAGAGGGCATGGAATGTGATGCTGCATTGCACTGCCCCTCAACTCTCTGACAAAGCAGGGTCTGGGAGATACGCAACACAAACCAGAAAAGAGATTTTTGAGTTAGTCTAAAAGCTTGATTAACCAGAATGTCCATGGATGTGGTGTATTCTAGAATCACCCTAAAGAGGATAAAGGAAACACAGAGTTCATCTAAAAGAACCTCTTATACAATGTATAAGAACACTGAGGCTCAGAAAGGTTAAATAAGTTATATATAGCCACATAGCAGCTTGGCCACAGAGCAAAAACTTGAAACCAGAACTCAGCTTTCTGGCATGCTCTCTGGGATGCCAGGCATGCCTCTGTTACTTACAGTAAATGAAGTTTCTTTAAACCTAATCACCAGAATTTTTTCCATTATTTTAGACTTTTTAAATCTTCTTAAAACATTTCTCAAAATACAAATCCTATTTCTATCCTTATACATTAAGAACATTAAAAATGACTGAACTTCTCTTAAATGACTGATTTGCCATAAGTTGGCATTTTGTAGATCAGAGATCATTATAGAGGGAGGTAGATAAGAATTGTAAAATTTGTAGGTGACCAGATGAACTCTATACTGACTCAAATCAAAATACCACTTTAAATATATATTGATTAGTTTCTTGTGGTTTTCTTCTTTTCCCCATGGTTAAGGGAAAAAGTAATTTGGGTTAGTTAATGTTTTCACATAACTGAGTCTTTTCTGCATTTATCTTGGGATTTAAATAACAGGACATTCCCTAATATAATCTAAAAGCCCAATTTTCTAACTCCAAACAATTTTTTCATGTATCTCAACAGAATCCATATTCACTTTAATTTAGTATTTTTCAATTCTTGTGCTATATTTTAGGAGCCATATTTCATCTCTTCTTATGGCTGAGTAATATTCCATTGTATATATGTACCACAGTTTTGTTATCCATTTATCTATTGTAGGATACTTCGGTTGCTTCTATGTCCTGACCATCGTGAATAATGCTGCTATGCTATTAATGTATTCTTATATGGTTCTTTCAGTAGCAATTACATTTCTTAGTCTTTATAGGTCTGTAAATATCTTTATTTCTCCTTCTCTCTTAAATGTAGTTAGGTATTGAATTCCAGAATGCCATATTTGTTTCCTTCAGAAATGTGAAGATATTTCTCCATTGGCTTCTGCCATTTAATATAGTTGTAGCTTATTAGTCCAATTTTCATATTTTGAGGTAATCTGTTTTTCCAACTATCAGCTTTTAAGATTTTCAATTTATACATCTCTCCTGCAGTTTCATTGTGATGCATCTAGATATTGCTTTATTTTTATTTATTTTGCTTAGCTCTTGAAATGCCCTTTTACCTGAGGATATAGATTTTTTTTAATAATCTCAGGAAATTCTCAGCTATTTTTTTTTCACATTTTTTACTGCATTCCCTGTAGTCTCATTTTAAAAAGCCTAGTAAACATGTATTGAAGCCTCACAATCACATTTCCATATCCCTTATCCCTTACCTGCTCTTTAATGTTTTTTAAATCTTTTTATAACTATTCTGTGTTCTGGGAGCAATCCTCAATACAAACTTCTAATTGGCTGATTATCTTTTAAACTATACCCAATCTTTGGTTTATACTAAATTTTGATTTATTTTCATTTATTTTTTTCATTTCCAAAATGTCAAAGTGGTTCTTTTCTGCATCTGCATGGTCTTCTTTTATTTCTGCCCCAAATACATTTTTTTTTAATTCTATCTTTCTTTTATCCTTTTGGAGTTCCTATATAAACTTAAATTTTTTTCAATAATACCATTTTTTCCCAAGAAGAATGAATTCATCTTCTAATTGTTGATTTTATTGGTTATCTAAACATTAGTTTTGAGTGATTTAAAATTTTGGTTTGGAAACGTGTTAAAACAGAGTATTTTTTCTAACTCTGTAGGCTTACATTTATCTCTGACTAGATGTTTTACTATCATGTCTACCAATTCTTCAAGGGACCCTTAAATAGATTCTATAGGACTCCTAACCTGTGAAGATAAGAGGGATATCACTGCCAGGGTCACTGAGCTAGTAGGTGGTTTATCTCAAATCCCAGTCACTAGGCTGTGTCAGGGATATTCTGCCCCCTAAACACACAAATGTATAGCCTTTTATGGACATTTTTATCCCAACAGAATTGAACACCTGCTTATTTGCCTTGCCTCTGGCTCTGGAGTCCAAAGCTATTCCCTGCTCACCATTTTTCATCTTTGTTCTATTTTGGGGCCAAGGTACTATTGATTACAACATGGTTATTGTAATGATAATTAGTTTGTCTTACCAGATATTTCCACTTTTCCTTCTAGGCACTTAGTAGGATTTTATTTCTTGCCTTGAACATGGCATTGTGATTTGATTTGGTGAATGAAACATGAGTGAACATGGCATGTATCTCCTCTAGAAGGATGCTATAAAAAGCTAGTGCATGACTTATCATGCTCTTTCAGTTAGTAATGCCTCAAGTGCTGGTCCTGCCAGTCACCTGGATGTTGAGATGAATACATCATGGAACAAAGCCTGGAGTCAAATGGCAATGGAAATGTAGCACGAATAGGAAATAAACTTTCTGTTTTAAGCCACTAAGATTTCTTGTGTTTTCTACTGCAGCCTAACCTGAACCATCCTGACAGATTTTATGTTAGTCTTTTCAATTTAAAAAAATTATTTGTTATTGCTATGTGTTTGGAGCAGAGAGAAGATTCAAAGCATGAGTTTACAATGCAATTTTTCTGGAAGTCCAATCTGTATCTTCAAGGAACTTTAAATGTGATATAAACAAAATAAATATGCATGAAACACTACTACAACTGTGTATTTATGTGTCAAAGTATGCAGCTTCATTAGTAAGTGTATATATTGCTAAATTGAACATACTCAAGTTCTTCCTCAATTGTTTCAATTCTGAATGTGTTTGTTAAAACTTGGAGAAAGCCTTTCAATTCCCTTTCTGCTCTGCAAAATTCACTATCCGTAAGTTTGTTATTACTCAGTAAATTTCACTGTATGTTTGCAAAAGGTCCCCAGCCAGGACCTTCAGTAGATAATGCTGCAAATAAGCAAATTTCCCACTTTCTCTTTCTTTGTTTCTTTGTTCCTTTGTTTCTTTGTTTCCTTTCTTTGTTCTTTGTTCCGTTCATAATACATTTTTTCTACTCCCTTTAGAATCTCATGGCTCATGGCTCTCCACTTGATCAGTTTCCACTTACTTAAAAAGCTTTATCTCAGCTCAGAATCTGATGTCAATCATGTGTGTCATAATCTGTTAACTCTTCTATCTACAGGTCAACTCTTCTATCTACAAAGGTTAATTGCATTTTGATCATTCATTTATTCATTCTTTCAACAAATATTAAGCATCTGCTAAAATAAGCATTATTACATTAGAGAAAAAAGATGAAAATAATACAGTTCTCTAATCTTGAAGAGCTAAAAATCTAGAAAGGGCAAGGATAAATAATGACATAAATGATAATATAAATAGTAAAAAGTAGAACATCCTCTGCTAGTACAGAGAAGATAAAGTTACCCATCTGTTCCTTCACTCCTGGCAGTGAAAATAGGGTTGAATTTCTTAGTTAATTGTCGATTAAATTGTTTCCTGTCAACTATTTTGGAAGGTAGTTTTATTTACAAAATAAGCAGACAAAATTTGCTTTCATTTTATTGTTGATCACTCAAACAAATTTTTTTAATAAATATAAGTCACATACCCAATGATAGGCATGTAAGAGATCCAGGAACCTCTTTCCTTCTGCCTTGTCTTTGGACTTATACAACTGTCTCATATTTATGTAACGTATTACAGTTTTCAGAGTCCTGTGCATATTATCTATTTTTGTTTCCTCAGAGCAACCTTTAGAGATTCAGATCAGATCTGAATCTAAGGTCTACTGTTTCATCTATACTCTAGAATGTAACAAAGAGGTCCATTCTATTTCAAGTCTGTCTGGGCAGCAGCAAATTTCTACTACAATTCCTTTCACATTTGTTGTTTTCACTTTTAGGAAATTTATAAGGCCTGAAGGAATGTATCTTCAAGATATTGCTTGAAAAATCAACTGATTATAGTGAAAAAAATCTGTCTTCTTTTATTTTTTCCATGTGGTATATATCAAATAATTTCTATATTCAAAGAATTGGAATAGAAAGGGGTCATTGGGTTGTAGTTGAAGGCAAAACAAGAGGAAAGGGAAAATTCCTTGTTAGCCTTGAAGACATTCTCTGTACTTTTCTTCATCACAAGTTTCTCAAGTTCCAGTGGTAGAAAAATAGATTTTACTGGATTGTTTCTCTCTCTTTCTCTCCCTCTCCCTCTCCCTCTCCCTCTCTCTCTGCTCCTGCTTCCTCTCACCCTCCTTCCCTCCCTCTTTCACTCTCCATGTTATAATTAATATTAGAGCAATAGCCAGAAGCTAGGGACCTAATCAAGGTACTAGCAGTACTGTAATTCCACTTACAACTAAATTGGCAAGGGGAAGAAATGACAAAGTAATTCTACCAAAGTCACCCTAGCAATTTTGAAATTAGAGGTCCTAATTTCTCAACTCTGGTGAGAAATTTTATTTGCCTTTCTCTATAAACTCTCTCTACCCCATCTTCTAACTCAACATTTATCTCAATCTTTTTTGAACTTAAAAAAAATATTGTAAAAAAAAAAACTAACATGTTCATAGCATACATACCGAACATAGTATGGGTTTGTAAGAGAATTTGCTATTTTTAGAGAATAACCAGCATTTCAGTACAGCTGAAGTATCATAGGCATAGGAAAAAAGAGTTAGGCAGAGATTAGAGCTTGAATGAATTTGTACACCATGCTAAGATGTTTGAATAATTCCGATTGCAGGATTTTGCCTAATATTATATCATATCATATGCATAGTCCCACTTCATTAAAATTTGTCATATATATTATTTTAATAATTGTATATGCCATCAAACTGATATGATTTGTTTAAGGATAGCTTGAATATTGGGTATTTAGGTATTTTTTTTTTCACTATTGCAAAAATCACAATGGTAAACATCTTTAGAAAATTTTGCTTGTTATAGTCCATCTTTGATTGTTTCCTAGAAGAGGCACTTCTGAGGTAAGTCTAGAAAGACACTCAGCTCAGAGAAACCAGAAATAATCAGAATAGCCTTATTCCAAGTTCTCAACTTTCCTTAGATTAGAAAAATGTTGCCATCTAAATCTTTTAGACCATGCACCAAAGTATATTCCATATATAGGAATAGCTACATGATTTGTACTATTTAATACTTTACATTTTTGTCTTAATTAAGGTCATATTAAGTTTTATGAATTTAAGTCTTTCTATGGAAAAAAATAGGATTTTTCTATTTAATCTCTCGTGACATTTTCGTTAGTCTCTATGTTTTCATTGTTTCCTCTGAGAGAAGGTAGTATGTCATATCTCATCCTTTGACTAGGAATATCCCATTTTTAATAAGAATAATTTAAACTAAAAAGCTTCTGCACAGCAAAAGAAACCATCAACAAAACAAAAAGGCGACCAACTGAATGGGAAAAGATATTTGTAAACACCTCTGATAAGGGGCTAATATCCAAAATATATAAAGAACTCATACAACTCAACAACAAAAAAACAAACAATCCAATTAAACAGTGGAGATGGCATGAATAGACACTTCTCCCAAGAAGACATAAAAATGGCCAACAGATATAGGAAAAGATGCTCAATTTAACTAGCTATTACAGAAATATAAATCAAAACCACAATGAGATACCACCTCACACCTATCAAAATGACTGTTATCAACAAGACAAGTAACAAGCATTGGAGAGGTTGTGGGGGAAAAGGAACCCTCATACACTGCTGGTGGAAATATAAATTGGTACATTTTGGAGGTTTCTCAAAAAGTTAAGAATAAAATTACTATATGACCCAGCAATCCCTTTTCTGGGTATCTACCCCCAAAATTGGAAAACATTTATCTGATTTAAAGATACATGCACCCCAATGTTCATTGCAGCATTATTCACAGTGGCCAAAACATGGAAACAACTGAAGTACCCTTCAATAGATGATTAGATAAAGAGATGTGGTACATATATATATTCAATGAAATATTACTCAGCCATAAGAAAAGATGAAACACTACCTTTTGTGACAGCATGAATGAATCTTAAGAATTATCACATTAACCGAAATAAGTCATACGTGGAATATAAAATTGAAAGCAACAAACGAACAAGACAAACAAAATCCCATGAACATGGAAATCAGTTTAGTGGCTGTCTAAACTAAACTGGACACAGAGGAAAAGGGAGGAATAGGGAAGGTAGAAAGAGGATACAAATATAAGGTGACAGAGGAGATTTGACTTTGGGTAGCAAACACAGTGCAATATAAAGTATTATAGAATTGTACTCTTGAAATCTATATAATTTTATTAACCAATGGCACCCCCAATAAATTTAATTTTAAAAAGTTATATTTATTAAGACAAAATAGGAATAATTCAAAGGATTTTTAAAACAGGATAGCTCTTTTTTAAAGTATACTAGAAAAACCTTTTCTTACATAATAGTCATGGACTTGTAGAGCAGGAAAAAAAACTCAAAATCATCTAGCCCAATGTTTCCCACATTCTGTTAGTGGTACAAATTGCAAACTGCATAAATAATGCAAACTGCATAACCATGGAAACATAATTCCTGGTATGATTTTTGCTAGTGGTCCACATATGTATTCTCTTTCACACGTATTTCTTTAAATTGATATTTATTAATTCACTTTTAGGGTTACATTTATTGTAAGTGGTTTTACTTTTCTGTTACTTATTTTAAATTTTCTTTTCAAATATATTTTTGACAAGTTAGTTTAGACAATGAAATATGGTAGATACAAAAGTGGACAGTAGTTATGTAAACATATAAAGGCCTTGAAGGAAGGTTCATAAATAACCAAAGTTTATGAAACAATGATTCTAGGATGACTTTCTCCTTTGATATATAAGAACCAGGGAGATGAGGTTATTTGCAA
>JAQQSQ010000895.1:0-13530 GCA_028627145.1 Eidolon dupreanum | reverse complement strand
AGAATCACATCTAATTCTTATTTTCTTGAGCCTCAACTCTCTTCCTATCCTTCTCCATTATCTCTGAGACATAAATCATAGCTCACAAAAATCTCTCCCTTCCAGGTTACATACCTGACATTACCCCTCTAACTCCCTTCTCCTTTGTCACACTATTGATCCTATTGTCCAGCTAGGAGGAAAGGGGTGGACACCAGAAGCAAAGGTCCCTCAGCACTGGGGTCCTACTGCAAGGAAGAAAAAAGTTGGTCAGGCTTATGCCTGATAGATGATTGTGGGAGATGAAATTCTCTGAAAAGATTTCCTGTTTCTTATGCCTTTGATGAATGAAAGATGGTCCAGAAGATAATTATGATAATTAAGGGTATACTTCTCCCCTTGAAATTAGATGGTAGTTGTGGGTAAACAGAACTAGTTGATAAGGAAATCAAATTAGTTTGACTCTATTACCTTGTAACAAACCAGATCGCTGTGAATCCAACTTACTAAGAATGCTTCTAACTGGGATTTTCAATCATTACCACAGCCACAAAAGTCAAGTCTTCTATACAGTAAATATTGAGGCAGTTCTTATTTACTTAGGCAACAGGATGGAGCCAGCTAGTTCAGAACTGAAGTCAGTGTGCAGGGAAAAGTACATATAGGTGAGACATGATTGCTGACCCCAGTACCTAGCTACACACACACAACACACGTGTGCACGCATGCACGCACATACATGCACACCCACAAATGCAAATCCATTAGCTCTTTAAGTCTGAGATAACAGTAGTAAGACTCCCAGGAATACAAGAAAAGAATATGAATGAGGCTTTGTATGTCATACCTGTTAGGTCGGTGGGGGAAGGGCCAGCCAGATGCCTGCCTGGCGACTTCCCAGCTTGATATGGGAATCCAGACCTTCCAGCTGGACATCGGAAGTCTGGAACGCCCAAATGATAAGGGCCCACCCTAAAGCCCTGGCACCACCACCCTAATCTGGATACTCAACTAATGTTTAATTAACATTCCCCACTCTATACCCTACCACCACATAACCCTATAAAAAAACTACGCCTTCCCACCCCAGGGTGCGACTTCTCTGGCCCCTCTCCTCTCTGGACCAGAGAACCTCGCCCGGGAGCCCTCTCCCAATAAAGGCCTGCTTTTAAAACTTCTCTCGGCATGTCACGCATTTACCTTACAATGAGCAGTCTAATAAGCTTTCCTAAGTAAATGTTTAAATTTGACCGGGCCTGCAGCAAGAAACACACCGGACATCTACTCTAAATAACTGACACTCATGTTTGTGAAGGGCCATTTCCTATACATTTAGGGATTCTATTTTTTTTTAAGGTATAAAGAGATAATCTTTCCTGGTGAAATCTGATAGCCCTTACCTTCTAGGTTAGAGTGGGTTTCAAGGTCTGAGTAGCTTGTCAGCCGTTTGATATGGGTAGAAAAAGTGGGTCTGACTGAAGAGCAGCAAGGAGCCGTTGGACCTGGGTTTCGATGGCTATGTGGGCCCCAAGGCCATGTTCAATGGGTCTGAGGAAGGAAGGCCGTAAAAGGAAGTGATAGAAGACTGGCAGTCCCCCCTCCACCCCACGGCCCTTTCCTTTTATTCTCTGGCACCAGCACCTGGCCTTTATGACATCAAGGCCCTTGGCCAATCACGGTGGTCATTTTTGCTGTCACAATGTGCTGGCTGAGGTAATTTGTGGACAAATCACCTTTACTACCAGTATAAATATGTACTTCTTCGCTTTCGCCAGTTGGCATGTGTGGGTGAGGGCAATTACTTCAAGTCATATGGACTTAAATTTCTTTTTAATTTAATTTTTATAAGGGGTGAGTTTACTTCTGTGATATCATTAAAAATAATAAAATTAGGTCAGAGCTGTCCAAAGGAATCTCTAACAAGATTATTTAAGAGTATGCCAAAAGCACTGAGAGTTAACAGAATAATTTGGTGACCAAAAAAAAAAAAAAAAACCCTGCAAATTTGGGCATAAAAAACTTAGTTATTTTACATGAGAGCCTGTATTATTGTGCTCCAATCAGTAATGTGGCAGCCTGACCCTGCCTGGCCATTTCCTGCTTGAACTAGTTTGTTCCTGACTGCCCTCCCCCCACCTCAAGGACCCTGGCTAACATCAGTTTTCTCATAGCTTGCCAACCAACCCGTGTTCTTATTTCTGTAGCTGTGTAGGAATGACAAGACTGTATAAAACTGCCCGTTTTGTTACAATCGGGGCTCAGCCTTTGGATAAGAATCTGCTGAGCCGGTGGCGGCATCAATAAATTCTGCTTCCTGCTTATAGCCTCGGCGTCCCGTCTGCCCTTCCAAGAATCCCGCAACAGTAACATTGAGCCAGTTAGAAAGATATGCACAGGCATCGGCATCATAGTGAGAAAAAATACAGGAAGCAGGTGCTCGTCTGAAATAGAATTTTAGATGGAAGAGACCCAGGAGGAGCAGGCATGCGTGCAGAGGCTGGTGCTCATGTAACTGCGTCTTGGAGCTTGTCAAAGGCCAGTTATCCTCAATCAGAGTTTTCGAATGGGTCAAAGATCAAGCCTTTAGAACACAGTCACCAAAGTGGACAGCATGGTGGGAACGAAAGAAATCTAAAGTGCAGTAGTATTCAGAGCAAGCTGAGTTTCCAAGAGCGAGTGGGAAGAAGTAATGGAATGAGTTAGCATTCCCGGGGAGCCTGTCCCTGCATGGACACAGATGGAGGTGTGGGGGAAGAAGGGGGAGGCTCCCTTGGGCCTAGACAAGTAGCAGGAGGGGATGAGCAGAGCCTTTCCTTTACCCTAACAATGGCTTCATGCTAAGGACAGGCCCACAGCAGTCCTGGGAAGGTTTAAGGCCACAAATGCTGATGGCAGAAAGTTGCCAGTGGCAGGCTGCTGGTGGAGAACAGCTGGGGCACAGAGGTTAACTCATTGCTTATAGACTGTCCCACATCAGGTGGGCAGCACCAGGCAGGTGAGGAGAGGAGAAAAGCCTAGTTGGATGACCTGGGGCCAGTCCAAGAGGGTGGCCATTCCATCTCCTGTCAGCACAATGGGCCAGAACCTCCTGTGACATCTGACCGTTGCTGGGTCCACAAAGTGAGGTGACCCTAGGTGGGAGGTGGGTTGGGGAGGATTCAGTGTGAGTCTGGGCTGGGGCAGGATCTCAGTGGATGGCAGCTTGGGGAACAGATCTAATTAGCAGGGAAGTGAGGCTGTGAAGGGGGCGTGAGGCTGAGAGTGAACCAACCCTTGCTGAGGAGGGGTCTGTGAGAAATTCTTAACCCAAGAACCCCTGGAGTCCACCGTGCTGACAGTGAACTAACTCTGCCAGAGGAGGACAGCCCCCTTGTCTGTAAGTGTATGTTCTAGAAAAAACAGATGCTGCCTGTAGAGCCATGCGATGAGACTGGCAGACATCAGTAGCTCCAGGAAGGAGAAGGGCGATGGGGGGGACTCATCTAGTCTGGGGCTGTCTGGCGCTGTGACAGAGGGGACTGGAGGAAGGGTAAGGCCGGTGTGGGGGGCTGCACTGCAGAGGTCTGAGATCGCCAGGTGGAATCTGGCCGGGATGGGGTGGGAAGCGCTTTACACAACAATCAGGTTGCTAGGAGCCCCCTGTCTTCTGAGGTTCCTCCTCTCTGAGCTCCCTTTGATGTCTCCTCCACTCTGGAAACTTCTGACAGGTGAGCTTTAAACACTTCATACCTCTTCAATCCCCTAGCTCCTGGTCACCAACCTGTTCAACCCACCGTATAGTTGCTATTAGCCACCCCAATTCTGGGCATCTCTGCAGGATGCACTGACTTCCCCATGGCCCTGTGGCCCCCCAGGGGGGGTGGGGGTGGGGAAACCCTCTCTGCCTGAGGGCGAATCAGACCTTAGGGTGGGATGCAGGTGTCAGGATCTTAAAAGCTAGTTAACCTGGCTGATGTTCTAGGCAGAATACCTTGATGTTTCTCAGGGGTCACAGTCAGTCATTGTTCAGTCTAAGCAAAGGGAAGCCATTATCAAGCTTGGCAATGAAAGCAGGGAGAGTCCCCCAGACTGGCTAATTGGCTTGCACCAAAAGTGGGCTTACTCTGAGCTCAGGGAGCTTCAGCTTTGCAGCCCTCTCTTGCACTTGTCCTGGAAAAGTGTTCCCACGATGTGTGAATGTCTTGTTGCTGCTGGAACACAAGATTACAACTTCAGCCGCTTGGGATAAAAGCCATTTATTATCTCACAAAGCTGTATGCTCTGGGTCCAGCAAGTGCAGCTTGGTGCTCTGCTCAGGGTCTCACATGACAAACATTAAAGTTTTGTCTCGAGGCTCTGGGGAAAATCTACTTCCAGGCTCATTCATTTTGTTGACAGTTTATTTCCTCCTTGTGGTTTCCACTTGGCCCCTGCCATCATCAAGCCAGCAATAGTGGGCGAGTTCTTCTCACACTTAGAATCTCTCTCACTTTTTTTGCTGCTTCTCTGTGACTCCAGCCAGAGAAAGCTCTCTGCATTCCAGGGCTCAAGTGATTAGATTGGGGCACCTGGATAATACAGAGTAATGTCCCTAGGTTAAGATTTGTGATTTTGACGATATCTGCAAAGTCCCTGTTGCCATGTAACGAAATATATCCACAGGTTCCAGGATTAGGCCATCTCTGCAGAACCATTCTACTGACCACACGTGATCACATTTTTGTAAAATTTGCAAGAGTGATTTTCTTTTTCTTTTTTTTTTTGAAGAAGATCCAGCATTCTCTATTTTCCTTTTAATCTAAGACAGAGTTTTTCAAGCTATAGTTCATTCATCATTGCTGTTTCCTTTATAAAATGAGTTTAAGGAGTAGCAACCAGCATTTTCTTAAGAAACATGATAGAAGTGAATGGGATAGGAAATACTGGAGACTGTTACACATAACCATTTACGTTCCATGAGATTGTTAGTTTCCCTCACACGTGTGCACGTGTGAGCACAGAAGTATACCTGAACTAGGTCTGGGTATATAATATACTTCTTAGTATACTTGGTTAAGATTTAAAAAATTGAAAAGACAGTTAAGACCCTAGAATTCATCTGAAGACCCCAGCTAGGGCTGCATCTGGTTCTGGAAAGATTTCTGGAGCATCTGGGACGGGGTCTCCCTGACAGAGTTTTAGGCGGTTTGCAGAAGCCCAGGGGCAGGTGGCTCCCTGCCCTGGGATGACTGCAGGTGTACCCGTGTTGTCTCTCCCTTGTAGCAATGTCTAAAAGTCATTTTGGGCATGGGAAGAAACCTCTAGATACCTTTTTCTGGGTAAATGAGATAACTGGAGAAGTCACCTACCCCCCGCTGAAGGCAGATGTACCTGCAGCTTCTCTTGAGCCGCCCCAAGAGAGGCCCGCATCTCGACATGGGAGCATGCAGAGGGCTCCTCCCAGTGGCCAGAGCCCAGCCAGCTCGCCTGCACAGAAGGCCGCCCCTCCACCGGCTCCTCTGGCTTCACTGAGATACACCGACTCAAAAAACTCCCTCCCATCTACACCAACTCACCGGCTGGCGAAAGCTAGAGCAAGGAGCCCTGCGCCGTTCTCAGAGATCCCTGTCACCATTTCACCACCAGGGGGCGCGCCGCCAACACCGGGCCCCCTTGGAACAGCCCACCCGCCACCAGCCTCTACCTTTCTTCCCAGCCCTTCGGTTCCCTGGGCATTCACCTGCAAGCTGAAGAATGTCCTTACTGGAAACAACCGATTTTCCTTTTGAACTTGAGAATATTCGCCAGGCCACGTCCCTTAAGCTTCTTTCTGAACCATCTGTGGCCAGAAAGGCCCCCCACCCATACGCCTGCGTACACAGCGAGAACCTGGCTGGCCTCCCCTAGAGACACACGGGACTCTCCCCAAAATTCTTATAGGAATGGCCAAATGCTTTGAAACTCAATATAAATTTAACTTAAATTTTGGTTTATAACATTTCCTACAACTTCCTTTAACTCCGAAGTCAATTGGGTATTTTACTTTCAACTCTTCGGCGTTTCATTATTCGGGTCTGATATTGGTGTCAGAATAACATGTTTAGTTCCCAGCGAGAGCCAGAAGGAGACCTCCTTGGCTGAGGCAGAAACCAGCCAGGATGAGTGGGAGCCCAAAGCCGGGTGTCCCTGGGCCCAGCCTGAGGCCACCTGGATATGGGGGGCGGGGTGGCACAGCACTCAGGGTGCCCTGGGCCCTGAGCAGAAAGGGGCAGGAGCCCCACCTGGAGCTCTCTCTGAGGCAGCCTGAGGCTGAGGGAGCTTTGGGGCAGCTCCCCCTCCAGCTCGGTGCCTTCCCTGGTGGGACAGGCTCTGGAGGGTGCTTTGGGGGACAGCAGGCCACCTCTCAGCCCCCAGGAACGAAGTGACTCGTGCCTACTGATCCAGTCACACTGGGCGAGGCAGTAAGTGGGGCTCTGAAACACTGTCCCGGCCTGAGGACCCCAGGAAACCTCATTCCTCCGGGCTGGGGAGCAAAGACCTGGGGGCCCGTCTCGATTCCATGGCCACCGAGTGCTGTGACCCAGCCTGGACCCTGTCTCTCTTGGCCTCCGCTCACTTCTCTGCACAGCACAGAGGTGAAGGAGCCTGTCTGTCAGGCCTGCTGGACTTCACGGTGGGTGGCTGTGTTCACAGGAACCACGCACGGGGGAGGCCTTGGGGGCACGGGGGAGGCCCTGGGGACACGAGGGGGCCTGGAGGTCAGGCCCCAGGTGGCGTCAGCTTCTGAGGGTGGTAGAAGGCAGGGCCCGTTAGCTGTATAGGACAGGTGGGGGGACCAGTGTGCGTTCTCTCTGGGATTCCTGCAGGATGGCCTTGACATAGTCCTTGTGTCATTGCTGGTGGGTAGCCAGGACGTTGTTGTGTCATTGTGTCACTGGTGTCATTGCTTGTTCCACCCTCCTTCTTATAGCTTCTACTTGGTCCCTGCCATCATCAAGCCAGCAAAGGCAGGCGAGTCCTTCTCACACTTAGAATTTCTTTTACTCCTTCTGCTGCATCTGGGTGTGGGTGGGGGCTTTGCTGAGGAAGCTGGTGCTCAGGCACCTGTGGTGGCCAGGACAAGGGATGAGGGCCAACGGCCAGGAGCCCCTAAGGACTGCACAACAGTGCCCTCAGCTTGGAACCACAACTTGCTCCCAGGGGAACAAGCCTAACTCTTTTGGGTTCCTGGACCCAATTCCAACTTGGTCATGGGGCTCCCCCTCACAGCAAAAAACAATTCTTGGACACCAGCAGAGTGTCTGAGAATTCAACCCAACTCTGACACTGCCCACCGGGAGACAGCCTCAGTCCCTCCCCCTTTGACACCAGCCCTAAGCCTGGCTCTCACTGGTCCTTCTGTCCTACCTGCTGCAGATCAGAGGTTCCCATGGCCACTTCCTCAGGTTCGGTTAATTTGCTACACTGGCTCAGAGAACTCAGACACATTTTACTTACTGAGCTAGTTTACGTAAAAAGATTTAACTCAGGAGTCAGATGGAAGAATGCGTAGGGCAGGGTATGTGGGGAGGGGTGTGGAGGGTCCCTGCTCAGGGCAGGCCATCCTCTCTGCCACTGCCACGTGGTCGCAGACCTGCAAGCTCCGTTTTGGGTTTTTAGGCTGGCTTCATTACATAGCCGTGATGGATTAAATCATCAGCCATTGGTGATTGCTCAGCCTCCAGCCCCTCTCTGGTCCCTGGGAGTCTGGGGTGGGACTGGGAATTCCAACCCTCTAATCACATGGTTGGGCCCTCTGTCAACCAGCCCTCATCCTTAGGTGTGAGTCCCAAAGGTCACCCACCACAAGACAAAAGACACCTTTAAGGTTCTCATCACTTAGGAAATCCCAAAGGTATTAGGAGCTCTGTGCCAGGAACGAAGACAAAGACCAAAGATATACTTCTTACTATAAATCACAATTATCACACCGACAAAGCAGGACGTCCTATTCCCTTGGCCTCTCCTCCTTTCAAGAAGCCATCAGCCCACCCTGGGCACCTGGGACTCCTTCAATGAGTGGATTTTCTAGTGTCGGCTGTGTCAAGCCCAGTGCCTGGCCCAGAAGAGGCACCAGGAAATACTCAACAAAGGATTTTAAGATCACTCTGACAGCAAGGCTCCCAAATCCCCGTAAAGTACCTGTTCCCCTGTGGATGGGCCCCTCGATGTCCCGATCTTACCTGAGCCAGGTCACCGTGGGCTGCAGGTTGCCGTTAAAGATGGCCTGGCTCTGAGCCATGAGTCCCTCGGTCTGCACATCCCCGATTGTGACCTGCACGGATGGGGGCCCTGGGTGGGGAATGGGGGAAACCCAGATCGCTTGGATACTGGCCACGTGGATCTGGGCGAGCAGCCTTGGTGAGCCTTTCAGCCCTCAGGCACAGTGAGTCTTTGAGCCTGACTCACTTGTTTACTGAGCACCTACTATGTGCCGGAAAAGATGGTCAGGATCATTCTTGTGCCCCCAGCTGGTGGTCGTGGAGGCCTTGAGGTACTTTATGGGGGACTATTTGCTTCCCAGATGATAGGACCACTACATCCCTTCTCTGGTGAGGCCTCCAATGGCCAGGAAGTTCTTCCTTCTGTCCAGCCACTGCCTCCCCTGCTTTCACTTAAGCCAGTCCAGGGGCAGCTGGTTAACTGTCCAGGATGATAGGCCAGTGGATGAAGAACATGCTGTCCTCAGGCTGTGAGGGGACAAATGGCCCCACAGATGGCCAAGTTCTCTGCCGCCCCCTTGCAGAGCTCACCTGCTCAGGAGGCTGCAGCCTATACTGTGTGGGATGGGAGCCCCATCCCCGGGGGAGGGGGAAATACACTCCTGGGGCTGGAGATGTACTCCCGACAGCCCTGGGTGTTGAGACCGCACGCCCAGAGGGTCTGCCTCTCCTGCCTCCCTCCTCTGCTTAGAGGTTCTCAGGCTTAGAGGCACTGGGCCGCCAGAATGCAGCCGGAGGCTCCCTGGGGGCCGTCCCTCTAAGCCCCCTGCCTGTGAAGCTGGCAGACCTCTGCTGCAGTGGAGTGGTGAGTCCTGCCCTGACCCCATAGCGGGGGGGTTCCACCCTGCATGCTACCCCCCCCTTCATTACCTGGGGTCACTCCTGGACGGGGGCAGCTCCTGCCTGTGCTGGGCACCTGTGCTGTCTCCTGTTCCAGGCCTGCATGGGGGAGGGGCTCACACAGCTTCTTGGACTTCCCTTGGACTTGGCTGGGTGGGACAAGGGGACTAGTGAGACAGCCCCGGGCTGGGACTGGCTGCTGCTCCCAGGTCCCATTTAGTTGGGGGCGAGAGGGGGTGAGGGAGCTGACCAAATGGGCTGCACCTTGAGCCAGGTGGAACTGGACGTCACTCCTCGTGGGCTCGAGACCGCGGCTGTGCCCGGTTCCGGCTGGGATGGGGATGAGAGACACACTGAAGCGGGGCCCTCCAGGGCCTAGACACCCCCAGGGGCTGCAGCCTACTTCCTCTCGTCACCTCCCGTGGCTTCACGGTGCCCTCCTTTGAGTACCCTGAGTGGTCCTCACCTGCCAGTTTGTGCCTAGGCCGGTCCACGCTGCAGGGCCCCGACCATGCAGGCAACAGGACCGTGGTGGCTCTGCCTCCAGAACACACCCAGGCTACCGGACCAGGGAGGAAAGTGTCCCAGAGCCCCTGCACTGTGAGGAAGGGGTGGGCTGCTGAGGGCCAGCTCAAGATGAGCAAGCACGCTCCATCGCACCAAGGATGTGCCAGCAGGATGCAGCATCCCCTATGCGGGGCCTCTGGCCGGGAGGAGCCAGACCTGGCCTCATCCCCTCGGCCCAAGGCCCTGTGGACCCAATGTCTTGGTCTGGGTCCTAGCATAAGACAGAAATCGTGCAGTGATTTAAATGGGACGCTTAATATAAAAATTGGTAAACTTGGACAAAAGAACAGCTAGAAGATGTAATAAAATTACACGGCAGTCCGGGGCTGAGGGAGAGCCCCAGAAAAGGCTTGGAAGGGGACCCTCTCGAGGACTGGTGTTCGGGCGTTATTGGGAAAGGTACAGTTGCACCCGCTGGATGGCAGAGAAGTTGGCTGGGTTGCCTGGGCCGTGGCTCTCCAGCAACCCTCTGGGGCACAAGCAGGGTGCAGGCAGGTCAGCTGATGGCCAGGCCTGTGGACAGGAGAGCAAGTCGGGGCGTCAGTGCGAGCGGGAGTCCTGTAGCTCACAGTGTGTCCCGGCCAGGGCCGCGTGTTCTGGTCCCATGGCTGGAGCAGGTCTCCAGGGCATGCCATCACACCCACCCTCCTCACCAGCAGAGGGCCCTTCCTCCTGCGACGTCCCTCTAGCGCCCTCTGCTGAGAATGCTGACGATGGCGCGCACACTGAAGGAGCCCCTTAGAGGAATTTGTTCCTTGTTCAGAGCAGGTGCGAAGGGTGGTGGGTCTGGAGTTCAAAGCCGGGTCGTGGTCCCTCACCCAGCCGTGTAGTTAGAGGCGCCTGGGCCTGTGCCAGTCATCACGGCTGGGACAGAACTTTCTTTTCTATGTTAGACTGGGAGAAGTCGAACAGGCACATGCAGGCCACTGGTTTCTTGTACTTTCCTATTACATTGGAATAGTCGTAAAATGATTACTAACAGAAACGATTTGATTAATATATTATTTATTATGTAACAATTAGTTCTGAGACAAAGTCCAATTCCAAACATATTACTGAGGATCCTGTTATTAGTTGATTTTAGAAATGGTATAATCTAAACCTATTTTTCCAATACATTTTCTTAGGTAACTGCTAAGGAATTTTTCACTCCCATCATTTGGCTCTGGAAACTTTTGTTTACATTACAAAAAAAAATTTAAGTACAGCTATTTAGGCACAGGTTAAAAGGGATGATATGGACAAACTGTAATAATTTTTTGAACACATTGTTTGAATGTAAACATTCGAAATAATCCGTTTTAGAACAATTTAAAACATACTTCAAGACTTTTTTTTTTTAACATCTTTCCAATGCACTGCGAAAAAATTTCCTTTCTCATTTCTTCAGCAGGAAGAGCCACAAAAATAGTGTCCCAGACTAGGATGTACTGAGTCCTGAAGCGATTTTGGATCTGGTTAAAAACACCCTAGGAGAAATGCCTACAGAGAGAGGCACTGTGCCTGCAGAGGGGGGATGCCATGTCACTTGGGGCTGGGCTGTGTTGTGACTATGGGAGTCACCCCTAGGGACTAGGGGTGGCTCAGATCAAACAGGTAGTTTCAAACGCTGGCAGGAACAGGAAGACCGGGGTTGCGAAGGGTGAAATCCTGAATGGCTGCAACCGTTTGACCCTTGACCCTACTTCCTGGGTCTCTTTGGAAAACAAACGAGAATTTTCCCAGTGTTTTTCCACGGCAACACATGAGTCACCTAATTATTAAATGATTCAAAAAAAAAAATTCACTGTCTGTTGGTTTCATGCTACCAACAGTTAGTTGCACTATTTTAATGGGTAGGAAAACGTATGGGTTTAAAACTAAATTCTCTGTCACTGAAGATGTTTTAACAAACTGGCATCCGACCACTTAGGACAAGGTCAATACCACGTGTTCATTCAACTGCATTTTTCCTTCTACTTGTTCTTTCAGGCAAAATTTGTTTATCTAGTTTTCATTACCCATCAGTAATCTGTTTTGGACATCAACTGTCCATATTGGCTGCAAAATGCATGTGTGCACCCAACACGTGAGATGAGATTATAAAGTCGCATGGGGAATTGGGTTACACGTGGAGGTGAGTTCCGTTACTTCAGAGCTGCAGTGAATGACACCTGTTTATCCACACTCACTCATATAAAAATATATACCTGTAATTCTGTAGAATCCCCTGACGCACCACTATAAACACGTTCTTTCACCTCAATTGCTTTTTACCTAGTCTTGCGAATCAGATAAGAAACACCATAAGACTAGGAGATAAGACCTTTTTAAAACAAGTTTTCCAGCAGAAATTATTAAAAAAAAAAAAAAAGTCTACTTTTAAAACAGTAGCTAGAAACTTTGTTCTTATAATAGGTAAATAACACTGTTATGTCAAATTGTGGATTTAAATACGTTTAACAGTTTTTCTCTGATTTCTTTAAAAAATAATAGTTTCTGTGTTACTTAATGGCTTCTCCACTTTTCCAGTTCCAGGGAATACAGAGGTCTCCATCTTGCATGACTGAGTAGAAATGAGACACGCAGAGGTGCATCCCTTGCAGATAAGGCAGTGACTGTTCTAGAAGTCTCTTACAACAATCCACCATTTGTTTACTGGAGACGCTGGGCTCCTTATAAAACTTTTCCAGGGAAAATTTCTTTGTCGAAGCCTGTATCAATTCATTTTCAATAACCTTTAACCTGTTATATCAAAAAATAAATAAAATAAAATAAAAATAACAAGAAAAACCGATATTGCCACAAAGAAAAAATGGAAATATATTTTTATATATCAGAGCTATACCTTTCTACTCATGACTCTGAAAATGACAGCCACGAAGGCCAAATTATATGCTTAGAAGACATGCCAATGGTTATCATGCAGTATTCATCTCTAACAGTATTTGTTAAATTTTAGGATTAATGGAGCAAAAATAATTAATACATAATCTAAAACGATCTCATCCTGTCTTAGCTAGTAGGCGTCAGCAACTGAAGAAAGCAGAAAGCTGAGCGTGTAAAACACCTAGGGGTTGACCCTTGGGCAGTGTGGCTTCTACTAGAGGTTCCTGAAAAAACAGCAGGCTCACAGCATATGCCAGGTCCTAGCCACCCTCCCTCTTTCCCCTACCCCCCCCGCCCCCAGCCCCTCCCCTCTGCCTGAGGCCACACTGTCTCTGGTCCATCAAGGGCTTGAGGTGAAGGCCAAGACCGCAAAGTAAACATCTCAAGGCAGAAAGAACTCAGGTCTTCCATCCTTTCTCTCACAGGTGGCAAATGTTCACGGATGTGGTGTTTCAGAAAGCGGATTCAATCCCCAAAGCGGATGTGTGAGGGGACTCGGCCTTGCAGGCCTCACAGGTGTCCGTCACTTGGGAATCCCAGGTGAGAAGGTTAGGAAAGCAAAACTGTCATGGTCAAGGGCTCCTGAACTAGTCTCATTTAAGTATTGTGCTGGTTACAAGTACCCAAGTATCTTCTTTTACCCAATCTTAAAACTCTGCATAAAAGAGAAAAGTATTGTGAGATACCCATAAGCCAGGAAAATACTCGGACACGGACATGGTCATTGCAGCTAGCCCGCAGTCAGCAGCAGTGGGCTGTCATCACTGAACCACTGTCCTCAACAACACCTGAAACACTTTCTCAAGTGCTGTTCACTCTTCCGTAGGATGACTCCTTCTAGACAGCGCTGCTTAGACAGCAAAGAAGGTGGAAGCAGTGAGGCCTGCCGGGGGTCTCGGAATGTCCGCTCTCTCCAGGACCCCACAGCGAGACCTCTCGGGTACCATGGGCAGCTGGGGATGACAAACTTTTTCACTTGCTCAAAAACAGAGATACAAACAGTCTGGCTGAGAAATGGAAAACCCTGCAGTGTGGCCAAGCTGCCATGCACTTCTGC
>JAQQSQ010000894.1:0-13531 GCA_028627145.1 Eidolon dupreanum | reverse complement strand
GTTTGAGAGTGTTACTTCAGTAGCTGCTTTTCTGGCTCCCAACAACCCACTTCTTACTTTATCTGAAGAGAAGTCAGAACCATACTTGCCTAAGTGTTTGCTTCCCCAACCTCCATCTTTTTTCTCCTTCCCTCTTTCCATTAGGCTAGAGTGAGTGAGCCTTCCACTTCCTTTTAGCGTCTGGTTGGAACTTCTCTTATGTTATGGCCTTCTTCCCTGAACAGCAAGTCCCGCCACTAGTCATCTGCTAATTTTAGAAGAAAGTCTCTCCTCAGACTCAGCCAGACTTAGCTATGTATAGGGAACCATGGGACCCCCAAGACCAAAGCATATTAGTTAGCACTCAAACATGTATCCCTGTGTTCAATCATTTAATCGCCAGAACACATTGGACAACTACACATGCCAGGCACAGGCTGACATTAGAGACACAAATAGGAGAAATATTCAGTTCCTGCTCTCAGTGAGCAAAGTGGGCTAGTTGAGGAAGTGACATGAAAATGAATCACTGCAACACAGGTAGCTGTAGAGCGCAGAATAAGAAGGTGCACTGGGAACACACAGGCAGGTGTAACTCTGTGTCGACCTGAGTGGTTCTGGGAGGAACTAACCATTCAGAAAAAGAGAAGGACAAACCCTGCTGGTGTGCTGAACTGAGGCGAGAAAGGAAGTGATACCCCAACCAATCGCTCGCTTAGAGAACAGTGAGCGATTGATTGGGATAGAAGTAGTGAGTGGTGAGGGGGGCTGGCACCAGTTTATGATTTGGAGTCTGAAGAATGTGGACTTAATAGCATAGGCACTAGGGACCCATTGTAGTGACATGTCCATTTATGGTGCATAACCCAAATCTTTGCCTCCCCTAGGAACACATTTGAGAAAGGGGCATCACCTTGCATCTATTCCTAAGCTTGTTCCACACTACAGTTTCTTTTCTTGCCATTGTCATTCATTTGAAAGTGGCTGATGACCTCATTTTTGGTCAGCACTACCTAGAGCTCTGGGACCACTATGCTACTGAGCACAGCGATGCCACCTCTGCATTGTCGTCAGCTGAGAGTGAATGTGGGTGTCGCACCCTTTTCCCCCCCAACACTGTCAAACAGGTTGTAAAGACATATCAGACTATCAAATGTTTGGAGTGATGGAGAAGGTTTACATGACAGCAAGAATCTACTTGGACTTGAATACAGATCTAAAACCTCTGATCTGCAATTCTTAATGCCAGAAATCTCTGAAAGCTGATTAAAAACATTTGTAGTCACCCACGAAGGCTCTGCTCTCTGATATCACTATTTGGCTATGCTTTCTGGAACCGTTTTTGGCCACAACACTGAGTGTGCTCTAAGAGAACATCAGTGTTAACATCAGTGTGCTGGGAATTCACATCAATGAGAATAACTATGGTCCAACATGGACATAGGACCGTGAATGAAGCAGTAACATGGTAACAGCAAAACAGTTTTCTAAAAACAAAGACCCTAACAGCATGCTGCCAAGAGAAGCAAAGAGCAGGAGGCATTTTCTAGGTGTCTGAGAAATAAGGGCCTTTTTGCTGTGGACTTTTATCTTAAAGCAGAATTTGTCTTTCCTGCCAGAGCTTCTGATGGCAGAGCTAAAGCCGTTTATTTCAATCTGCTATCTCTTGTAATCATAGGTGAATCTTTCTCAACAACAAAAGTTCACACTGGGGACTAGTGAAAGATAAAGTTAGAGAATTTCTTTAGGGCATAAAGGTGTAGGCCTTGAATGACAAGCTTAAGGACATAAAAACTTTGTAATAATGAGGAGTTTTTAAAGGTTTTTAAGCAAAGCACACTAGGATTAGTCAATACTAGTTATTTGCAGTAATATTCTATAAAGTCATCTTAACAGAGTTAGCCAACATGGAACAATTCCTCCTAGGAAAAATGCAGGGTTAGTTTCCTGGGAGTCTGGTCACAATATATTCATTAACCGATCAATACATGACTTAGTTTTGTTGTGTTTCTATTTAAAGACACTATATATATGTAGTTGGTTCATAACTTCGAACTTACAGCATCACTATGACTCATGCCTAAAGGAAGCTTATCTAACACACATATTTTCTCTGCAAGATACATCAAATTCTTCTTGTCTCACGGGCCATCTTAAACAGTGAAATCACCAAGAAAAAGTACAAAGATGAAAATAATGGCAGTAAATATATTGTCAAGAGAACACTTGTTTTTAGTATAACTGACCTCAGATGGGAGTGTGCATTTCGAGTGACTGAAAATTTTCACCACTCTGAGTTCTGTATTTTAAAAAAGAACTTCTGGTGGTAGTGTTAAAAAAAACCTAATGAGACTAGGCAAATTATTTTATGTATGATATGTTGGTTGGGGCACGATGAAAGAAGGAAGAAATGAAATCACTCAGAAGGCTCCCACATGTTTCTGCAAACTATTTTAGTTCTAATCAATGACTAATAGGAAAAGTTATTAAAGCAAAATGCATTAATAACATTAAAGATGTATTCAATGTAACTGTAATTCCAATTCTGAGATTCTACCCAAAGGAAATATTCTAAAATATGAAAAAGTATACACTGAAATGTTGGTCATAGCATTATTTATAATAGGGAGGAAAAGTGGAAACGACCTAAATATTTAACAGAAGAGTTATGGTTAAGTAAATAATTACATATGTATATTAGACGGCATATTATGTAGTCATTTAAAATGCTCATTGTGAATACTATACACTCAAACCTATTAGAATAGCTACTATCAGAAACCCCCAGAAAATAACAAGTGTTGGTGAGGCTATAAAGAAATTGGAACCCTTGTGTACTTTTTTAGGGAGAATGTATAATAGTGCAGCTGCATAGAAAATAGTATGGAATTTCCTCAGAAAACTAAAAATAGAATTACTATATGATCCAGCAATTCCACTTCTGGGTATATACTCAAAGAAATTAAAATCAGAGTCTTGAAGACATATTTGCACACCAATGTTCATAGCAGCATTATTTACAAGAGCCAAAAGGTGGAAGAACCCAAGTGTCTATCAAAGTGGAATGGATAAACAAATGTAGTGTATGCATATAATGGACCATTATTCAGCCTTAAATAGAAAGGAAATTCTAACACATAACACAACACTGATGAACCCGGAAGACACTATGCTAAATGAAATAAGCCAGTTACAAAAGGCAAATACTATATGATTCTACTTATATGAGGTTCTTAGAGTTGTCAATTTTATAGGCAGAACATAAAATTGTTGTTCCCATGGGCTGGGGAAAGGGGGGAATGGGGCATTGTTGTTTAATAGGTATTGAGTTTCAGTACCATGAAATGAAGAGCTGTGGAGACTGGTTGTACAACAATGTAAATGTACTTACAGTACTGGACTGTACACTTAAAAATGGTAAAGAGGGTAAATTTTAGGTTATGTATATTTTACCACAATTTTTAAGAAAGAATACTATACAGCAATATAAGAAAAATATCAGGGAGCCAGTACTAAGTGTAAAAAGGAGAATAAAAATTAATATAGTTTAATAACAACTAGTGGAAATCTATGCAAATGAAAAAATTCATGTGAAAAAATCCAAATGCTTAATATGATTCTATGAGTATGGAAGATTAATGGACTTTTTTCTTTTTTAAATAAAAATACATTTATTAAAAGTGAACTCGATAATAAAAATATGATTTGGTTAAACAATAAAAGAAACATGTTTATATACTATAAATGGATGTTCATAGCTGTAAGGAGAAAAAAGAAAAACTAAATTCAGTTTGCCCCTTAGCTTAAAAATGCTCTTAATACTTCACTTTTACAGACTGTAATCTTGTCTTTGCATTTTTAGAGCAAGAACATGCATGGCTAGGTCGTTTACCACATGCTATTGTGATCAACAGTAAAAATAACATGGAAACTGACTTTCCATATTCTACTACTGAATTTTAAAAGAGCTGACTATACTTTCTCTCAGCGTTTTTCCTATGTGCATTAATTCTAGATTTTTTTTTGTTGAAATCGATGACACAAAGTATTCTATGGTTTTTCTTTTTAAGAATTTCTAGTATGTTCAGTATAATCAATATAAAGTGTTCTTTTGCTTAAAATACATGGCTGAAAAAAGAAAAACAATTGTACAGTAACAATAAATGGATTTCTAATTGCTACAGCTCAGTTACTTAAAAGTTACTTGAAGAGAAAAAACTCTAGGAATTTTTTTTTCTTGTAAGAAGAAAATAAATGAATGAATAAATGAACATGTAAGTGAAGGAGGCTTACCAATCCTGCCTTCTTCAAAAGAAATGCACTGCCACATGGAACGTAAAGATGATAGACCACAGTTGCTACAGCTGTAGCAAGATAAAAAAATGAATATTAATGATTAATTTCAAATTCACTAGCTCTTTTTCTTTTGCCTGCAGCTGATGCTGTAAGGGATATTGAGTCTCGAGAGATTACTGGAGCTTAGGTGGCTTTATTTCATCCAGTCACCATTCAAAAAAAAAAAAAAAGTCCTTGCTCTGTTCAGTTTCATGAGATTGAATGTTTTGAGCATTCTAATTGTGTTTGTTCACTCCAGTGATGAAACAGATTTTTTCTCCAGATTGCATTCCATCTGGTTGTTTTGTAATCATAAACAAACTACATTAGAAGTAATTTTTAAAAGCTCAAACTCCCATTTTTTATTCTGTTTTATGTAGGTGAGTACTTGAACGAAATTATTTTCTGACTTTCATAGTGCACATTCATTATTCAAGGTGTGTGTGTGTTTTAATATATGCATATATCTGTATATGTATCTACATATACTGGCATACATTCACACATCTATGTGAACAGATATGTATGTATACATATTTATACACATATCAGTACATATATGCATGTATATATAATACCGATATATGCAGATATATACATATATATATATCTAGTTTTTTTCTTTTATTTGCCCTTTAGAGAGTTTCTGTTATTATTTCCATTATATTCATTTAGGCCATCGTAGTTTTAGGATTTGGCCTGTGACCTCAGATGTGTGGGAAGAGGCAGATACCACCATCCCGGAAAAATAAGGTTTGTTTTGACTTCTATATCAGGAAGGAAAGAGTTGCGTAAATGTGTCCTGGAGAACTCAGTGAACACATCTGATGCACTGAAATTGCATGATTGCTATGGTGTGTTGGTCCCAGGGCAGCCAAGAAGGGTGGTGCCCTCCACGCCATCTCTGCCCTAAGGGTGGAGGCAGAGAGAACCTCTAGAATGAGCCAGGCAGCCTGCCATCAGTGCAGTCAGTGAAAAGAAACTCACCTTTCACTGTCCTCATTTAGAAAGATGCAGCGGTGCAATGAAGTGGAGCAGGCAGAGGAGCTGGGGTGGAGGAATTGCACACAGCCTTCTTTCTGTTCCTTATAAATTTGTCACACTAGCTTGAAAGCTCTCCATTAGGAAAGGGTGTCCTGGAGGCTGGGGACTGTCCCGTGTCTCTCCATGAGCAGCCCAGGTTGGTGATCCACACTTTCATTTGGGGAATCCATAAAGATATCTCTCCGTCTGTTCTCAGTGCCAGCCAGGTGCTGCGTGGTCCCCTCCAGCTGCACACTGGGGCTCTGGAAAACTAGCGTCTCTGGAGTCAGGAGCACTTCTGCTGCCATGAAATTTTGCACTTCAGCGCTCCTAGATGAGGACCTGATTAGGGGGACAGTTGTGGCAAGCAGGGCTCTGAATAGGCTGGGGAGGCCATTCTGGGTCCTGTGTTGTACCTATGTGTTAGCCACCAAGATATTCTAGGGGCCGGGGGAAGGCCAGGGTGCAAAGTGGGGTAAAGGAGGAGAAAAGAAAACACTTCTCTCTTTCCTTCTTATAGAACATCCTTGACAAAATGTACATGATATCCTTAAGTTCCTTTTCAATGTAGATGCTATTTAATGGCCATGAAAAAATCGAATAGTGAAAGAAAGTCTTGCTCCTAAATACATAACTAAGCTGTCCATAATTTACAAGGCTCTCAAAGACTCTCACCTCCTCTCTGCTTCGGAACCTGGCTCCATCAAGCAACCTCTCTTCAAATCTTCAACTTTCTCACATTTCTAGGCTCCTTTTTCCTAGCGGCTAGCCCACAAATACATGCAAGAAACTCTGAGCCAAAGGAAAACAAACATTCATTTGAACTTGTGCTACTTCTATCAAGTACCCCATTGCTCCTTATTTTTTACACAACATCTCAAAAGAGTAGTTTACACCCACTCTCTCTACTCCTTTATTTCTTATTTCCTCAGAGCATAGCAATCTGTCTTCCAAGCTTATCACTGCTGGAACTGCTCACCAAAGCAGTTCACCAACTGTTCACAAAAGCCATTCTAATTTTCAATCCACTAGACTGTATTCATTCTTTATATAGTTGAACCTTTTTGCTGATACCACAGTGTAAATCATATTTGTGCAGAGTTTTGCTGCTTTATTTTCTGTTGTATCCACAGCATCTAGAACAGTGCCTTGCATTGAGTAGGTGCTCAATAAGTATTGAAGTTGAATGAATGAATCGATTTGCTCTTTCCCCAGACTCACTGGAGAGTCCACTCTCAGGCTCCAGGGACTCGGCACTGTCTTGGTTCTCCTTTCTTGCTGTCGTTTTAGCCTCCTTCACCAATATCCTCTCTGTCAACATCTCTGCATTTGGCCATTCCCCAGTGTTTCTTTCTTGTTCTCATCTACCCATTCTACATACTCTCTCTAAGAAATCTCATCAACTTAATGTTTTAGCTACGCCTGTATGCTGAGGACTCCCAAATTATACCTTCAGCCATCTCTTCCTTGAATTTGAGGCTCAAATTTCCAAATGTGTGCTAGTCATCTTTCCTTCGTGCCTTATATATGCCTCAAAAATCAACATTTCTAACATTGGATCATCAGTCTCATCTCCAGATCTGCATCTCCTCGTAATCTCTTATTTGATAGCAACCCCATCCACCTTGTCTCCAAAGCTAGTGCAAGCGAGGTCTTTAATGTGAGCCCCTGCTTGGAGTTAGACATGTCTTATTGCATCTAGCCAATGGGAAGGGTAGGTGGGTCTGCTTTTGGAAACCTGTTTACATAAAGAATTACAAGTCCTCTCAGAAAAGACAGATAGGCAGATAAGATGGGGCTGGAATTGCTGAGCCTGGGAAACCCGATAGCCACCTTGGCACTTTTTTCTCCCTTATGTAGTTCCTTAGGACAGGTAAGAAAACTCAGCACCTAAGATTGTGTCCCTTACTATAGTGCCCTACACACAGTCTTCAAATTTTGCCACCTTGACTCTTCAATGCTTTTAAAATTTGTCTCCTTGTTCTGATCATTTGCCTGTTTGCCCCCAGATCCATGCCCCACCTTTCCTCTCTCTGCTCTGCATTGCAGGAAAGTATATTTCCCTTGTCAGCTGGCTTCCAGGCAGGTTTGGCAGTGAAGGCGTGGTTGGAAGACTGAAAGGCAGGAAGAGGGCGAACACTAGGGTACTTCTCTCTGCCTCTGATAGCAGCTCCCCAATATTAGTTCTTTCCTGCCTGTCCCCATCTCATGCCAACCAGCCCCACCATAACTCTAGTTCCCAGTAGGTGGTCCCGGCTTCTGGCTCAGATAACTCTCTACCTCTTCCCTTTGTCCTTTCAGCCTAGCGGTGATAGTGACTTCCTGCTTTTGTAAACCTCTGGATTGCTTTATTTTCCTCTCTTAGGTATTCCCTCAATTTCATCGTCAGATAATCAATTCACTGTATTTGTTTCCCTCTCTTTGAAAGACCTAGGGTACTTTCTGTTTTTCTGAATGGATCCTAACTAACACTCCCTGCTTATACATACTAGCACTCTCCTAACTTCTACTTCAGACCCTGGTTATCTCTCTTCTGTACTGTTGCTGCCAACCTCACCTTTCTATCTCCAGTCCTTTCTCCCCTAAGCTACTTTCTTCAAATCTACCAGGTGATGTGTCTGGAATGTAAATATGATCACGCCAGTGTCGTGCTTAAATCCCTTCCACAATTCCATGTATATTCAGGAAAAATTCTAGCTCTGTGCTGTTCAATAGAGTGGACACTAACTACATGTGGCTACTGAGCATTTGAAACATGGAGAGTCAGAATTTTGATGTATTACAAGTGTTGTGAACTACTCAGTAAATTTTGAACACTTAGTACAAAAAAATAGTTTGTAAAGCTATGCCATTGATTACTTTTAATAAAAATTACATGTTCAAATGATAAAATTTTGATTATATTAGGTTTAATAAAATTTAAAATTGATTTTACCTGGTTTTATTTTGTTTTTTGTTTTTTGTTTTTTGTTTTTTTTTGCTGTTTTTAATGTGGCTATTACATATGTGGCTGGCATTTGATTTCTTTTGAACAGCACTGTTCTAGACTACTTGAAATGGCATATAAGACCCCCAGGATCTCACCTGCTTACCCCTCTAGCCTCACTGCTTACTACACCCTGCTTTTCACTTTAGCCTCTAGGAAATATGGAGTTGGGGATATGCTAGTCCTGACCCCCCAAGACTCAACCTCCTAGATCAGTTAGTGTCACACTCCATCCACTAGGGGTCGTGCTCTCCCCCATCTGTAGCCTCACCCCACAGGAAGAGGAAAGGGTCCAGGACAAACAACTGTGATACTGGGTTGGACGGTGAAACTGTCCAGGAGAGGGTCAAAAATGTTGGATATTAAAAATTCTTACTTCCTCCTGAAGGATCTTTCTGAGTCCTCCCCTTAGCCTTTGATTCTTCCCTTGGATGGCTATTGATATTCTTGAGTCACCCACTCGCATGGTGAACAGGAGTAGAGTTTGAGAAGCCAGATTTTCCCTTCTCTTCCCTCCACTGGAAGCTGGGCTGCAAACTTTAATGAATGGTCCTGCACAGCTCATTAGCTTCAAACACGGTGTTCTACTAATAAAGTGGCCTTGCCCAGAGTATACCCCTGTGACCGCAGCTCTCACTTGGGAGCCTAAAGCGGAAGGTGGGTGAAAAAAGGAGTTTGAGGATTCAGAATCTTGATCCTGGTGATGCAGAGGCACATGTGTTGTGCACCGTGCTGCATGTTGGCTCTGGGGCTTTGTTCATGTGTCCTCTGCCCCCTTCTCTTACTCCTCCCTCTCTCTCTGATGACTCCACTTGTTCTAAAATGCATTTCAGATGTGCTTCTGGGAATGCTTTCTTGGTCCCTGCGTATAACTCCAATGTTGAATTTATCATAGCTTATTTTACTGATTTGTTAATATGTCTCCCCCTCATTGGACTGTGAAAGTCTTAATAGTAACAACCATATTTTGTTTGTCTTTGATTCCAATGCCTGTCCATAGCAGGTGATCAGTCAATATTAAATGAATAAATGGATTGATGAATAGATGGATGGATGGATAGACAGATGGATAGATGGATAGATAAATGAGCAGGTGAGTAGATGATGGATGCTTTTCTGAGGTTCCCCACAGTACATGACACAATGCCTTACACATATTTTTGGATCAATAAATAATACCATTTGATTGACTGAAATTTGAGTTCCAAGATATGCTCATTAAACTAAGCTACAAAACCAAAATAAAAACCAAATTGCTGGGCTTGCTGCCAGTACTTTTGTATGTCAGGAATATCCCCAGATTTGGATTAAGTTTGGGGCCAGTTTAGAAGTAGACCCAGACAAATATGGAAGAGGCAGATTGGTAGAGTGACTGAGTAGCTGCCAGGGTTCCAGCAGGACAAACAGCTTATCAGCCAAGAGCTCTCTCTCTCTCAGATGTCAGTTTACACATTTCTCAATTAAGGATTAAATTCATTACTATAATTATAATCTTGAGTTTAATACTAATGTACCTGGTGGTATATTGACTCCAGAGTTGAAAACCTGAGTCATTGTTAACATCTGACAATTATTTGCTAGCTTTTCTTGAGCAAGTCATTTACTCTCTCTGCATCTATTTATTTTTCTGAAAACTGGGAGGAATAATACTCACTGTGCCTATTTCATCTAGTTGTGGTGAGAAACAAATTGGATTAGAAATGTCAAGAGGTTTTCGAAACTGTAAATTTTTATATAAATGTTGAATATTATTATTACATTTCATATTATTTCTTAATTCCTCATGGTATTTAGAAGGAAATAATGGAGTAAGATCATAATTTGACGGTTAGAGTTGAAAATTCCCTTATGTCTTATCTCAGGCTACCTGTCCCAATAGTTTTTTAGCCTATATTTACCTTAAATGCTGTTTCCATTAAAAGAAGTTTCAAAATACTTTAGTTACAAACAAATCTCTCTGTACATAATACCCAACTTTTTTTTTTTATGTTGGCAGTTTCAATTAAATACCTCAAGTATTTGTTTTAATTATGTCTTGTTTTTCTCTATAAATAAGAAACTGGTCCATAATGAAGAGGAGAATGGAATAAGAAATACTTTTGCTGATGCACAATCTCATGTATGTGTGGGTATATGTGTGCATACATGTGTGTAGGCAAGTCATTACTTCATTGAGAACTTTTTTGTTTACTTTATTTGTTTAACATTGTCTTTTTCTATTGCTCTATTTACTTAGCCAAATTTTAAGAATATTGTTTAAATTATTACTTATAGTAGGTTGAGTAATGGCTCATAAAGATATATTTTAATCCTTAGAAACTGTAAATCTTATCTTAGATGGAAAAAGAATCTTTGGAGATGTAATTAAATTAAGAATTTTGAGATGGAGAAACTATCCTGGATTATCCAGGAGCCTAAATGCACACAAGTGTCTGTATAAAAAAGAGACAGAGGGAGATTTGACACTCAGAAGAGGAGAAGATAATGTAACCATGGAGGCAGGAATTGGAGTGATGTGGCCATAGGCCAAAGATTGCTGACTGGCACTAGAGGCTGACGGCAGCAAGGAATGAATTCTTCCCAGAACCTCCAGAGGGAGTGGCTATGCTGACACCTTGATTTTGGCTCAGTGAAAATGATTTTGGATTTCTAGCCTCCAGAACTGTGAGAGAATCAATTTTTGTTCTTTGAAGCCACCAAGTTTGTAGCCAGTTGTTACAGTGGCATTAAGAAACTAGTATTGATTCTTTATGTGATTCAAGATAGAGGGCACTTAGTTATAAAAACTGATTGTAGATCAGTGATTCTTAACCTCTTCTTCAATATTTAATAAAAATATGTTAATTGAGCACTGTAAGGTATGTGGAATAGTGCTAGGTGTAGTAAGGAACATGAAAGAAATGAGAGGAGTTTGCCATCTAGTTGAAGAATCAAAACAAATAGATATAAAATTCTTAGCACATAATTCAAGAGAAAGGGGTATAATCTGTTGAATCCCGATGCTCTGGAGCTCCACAAGTCCTCCACGTGCAACCTGGATCTGCCTTCTCCAAGGCCCTCTGGCTCTCCTGTGCCTGTTTCTCTGAGCAAGAATGCTCGTTGCTCCCTTTAGTCCTCAAAGCCCATCAAAGACCAGACTGTGGTGGGGATAAACAGAAATCCAGCAAAAAGAGAAACAGGCACTGCTGCTGGGTCATATGCCCAGACCAATCTCAGAGCCAGGGATATTAAAGGAAACTTCCATCAGACTTCCTCATGGAGGCGCCAGATCAATCCTCACCAAAGCCCACCAAAGACCCAGGCAGCATCCTACCTTGGAGTCGTCTCAGGAAGAGAAATGTCTTTCTTCCTCCATCCTGGGCCTCATTCCCACACCAGGACAGCTGACAGTAGGATTATCCATGTCCTTCAAAAAACTTAACCCACACATGTGTTTAGGCTTCCTCCATGGACCAGACAAGGCACTCAAATGGCTGGTTATACATTTCAAAATCTTAAATTTCACCATATGTAGGACACCAATTGTTAAAGCCCTGGTCCATGTCAGCTCACCCCTTCCCATGGTCATCCTTAGCTTTCAGCACAGGGTGAAGGGAAGATCAGGCTGCTTCTCCCTCCTGCTGTGGCTCAGGTTCGCAACCTCCTATGGTCACATTGGGACATGAAGACACACAAATAACTAAAAAACTATGAGAATCTTCAAGGACAGTTCAATCTCAACCCCAAAATTCCTAACACCCTTCTTTAACTTGGTAAAGCAAAAACTCATGAAATGTAGCCTTCGTTTTTATTACTATGCAGAACATTTACTA
Organism: Eidolon dupreanum; assembly: GCA_028627145.1. NCBI lineage: Eukaryota > Metazoa > Chordata > Mammalia > Chiroptera > Pteropodidae > Eidolon > Eidolon dupreanum. The sequence continues at coordinate 1,396 of JAQQSQ010000894.1, read as the reverse complement.
TCTCAAGTTGCAATTTCTTTAGATTAATGGTAATGTCACATTTTCTTCAAAATAATGTATGGATTTTTTTGCTCTATGTGATGGTTAATTTTATGCATCAACTTGACTATGCTAAGGGATGCCCAGATAGCTGGTAAAACACTTTTTCTGGGTGTGCCTGCGAGGGTGTCTCCAGGAGAGATCGGCATTTGAATCAGTAGACTGAGGAAAGCAGACAGTCCTCCCCAGGGTGGGTGGGCCTCATCCAATCAATTGACGGCCCGAAAAGAACAAAAAGGCAGAGTAAGGGTAAATTCACTCTCTCTCTGCTTAAGCTGAGATAACTGCTCCTCCTGCTCCCAGACTTTGGACATTGGCACTCCTGGTTCTCAAACTTTTGAACTCAGACCAGGAATTATGTCATTGACCTCTGTATTCTCAGGCCTTCAGACTCACACTAAACTGTACCACCGGTTTTCTTGGTTCTCTAGTTAGCAGATAGCAGATACATTGTGAGACTTCTTGGCTTCCATAACCCTATGAGCCAATTCTAATAATAAATCTTCTCTCATGTATGTATATATATAGCCTATTGGTTCTGTTTCTCTGGAGAACCCTGACTAATATACTCCATATTTGTAATAAATAAATGGCCCATTCTACTAATTATTTTCAATGAAAAAAGATGTGTTACAGAAATAGATAATTGCTGGCAGCTTTAATTAGTGTTCCTCTAACTTTCAAGAATAAATTAAAACCCTGTTTGGGATAGTGAGCAGCACACATTGCAATGTACAGATGATGTTCTATAGAAGTTTACACTTGAAACTCATATAATATTATTAACCATGTGACTCCAATACATTTCATTAAAAACCCTGTCTACCATTCTTCATTATATATTTATTGAACTCTAAATGTGATTCGATAGCTATTCATTCATTCATTCATTCATTCACTGAACAAATATAATGCCTGCTATGTGCCCAGCACTGCTGTAGGCACTGAGGATACAGCAGTGAGCAAACTGGAATCCCTGTTCTCAGGGCATTCAGTGTTTTGTCCTGATGAGTGGAAGCAGTGAATAAATAATACTAGAATGTATCAACTGATAATACTTGCTAAAAAAGAATAAAAAGTACAGTAAAAGGATAAAGAATGACAATAGGAGAATATTTTCAGAAAGGTAAAAAGAGAAGATTTTTCTGATGAAGGTATATTTGAGCAGAGTCCCAAATCAAGGGAGGGGGTATGACAGAGACTGCTAATGGCACTCCAGTATCTTTTATCCTCTTAATGTTTTTAACAATAGAACCTTCAGAGTGTTTGCTAGGCAAATGGATGACATTTGTACTGATTACATTTCCCAGCTTTTCTTTCAACTCCATGTGCCATGGACTAATTTGGGGCCAATTGA
>JAQQSQ010000893.1:0-13532 GCA_028627145.1 Eidolon dupreanum | reverse complement strand
GTGAATGATGGATGTATGGACGGGTGGATAGCTGGCTGGCTGGCTGGCTGGATGACTGAATGAACAGTGGAAGAACTCATTAAAATGATAATCAGTAGAAGTTTTGCTCCTTCCTAACTTCACATTCTTAAGACTTAAACATCTCTGAGCCTCAGTATTCTCATGTACTGAAAAAGACACAACAGCATTTTAAAAGGAAAAAAGTTACAGAAGAAAGAATTGACTCTGTGGAGCCTTGTTCCTGCCTGACTTGTCCCTCCAGGCAGGATCTGACACAGCTCTAGATCCCCCTGTACTTCCTATGTATCATTATTACAAATGATCATTGAGGTCCAAGAATGTACTTTGAAGAAGAACAGAATGTAAAAATTGACTGAGAAGAGACAATCCTGGCAGACTAATCGGGGACAGAGGAGAAAGCTAGAAATGTACCCAGCAATGGGCATTCGGACTTTTTGACAAAATTAAGAAACTTCACTAGGAGAAAGGAAAATAGAGAAGGCAGTGAGAGGAGAAAAGCGACAAATGTAGCCCCAACTTTTACAAAATCAGAAAATTATAAGCATGGAACTGATAGATCATTTTAGGGCAAGGAAGGTACATACTGCAAACAGCTGAAAGTTCCATGAATATTAGGTCCCCATGGAAAAGATGGGAGGGCCATAGGAGCATCATTTATTATATCAGGGGCACAGGAGGGGATGCCCATGTGTCAATGACTGTCCCGCATCCCAACAGAAAGACGTTGGAGCAAGTCTCCGCACTCAGCAGTGCTGAAGAGGAGGGACCCTTACAGGTCATCACTGATGCCTGGCTGAAGAGGAGCAGTGCCACCCTGTGTTTCAGATCCTGCACCTGTCTAGCTGTTAGCATTTTTCACGACTGAAAGAATTTGAAAATCTCTTTCAGCTGAAACGTATTTTAGGCTGAAGTATAAACAGTTGATTCCTTGCCAAGTATAAACGACACAGTCATTCATTTGATTCTTTGAGAGGGGGAGGATGGATTGGGAAAGAAAAGGAAGCAGGTAAGAGGGTGTCGAGGGTTCCAGTTAAGTGTCAGGACACAGCCCTGTAGATGACATAAAGAGAGGCCATCAGCACAGAGGGTGGGTCTCAAAGGCTTTTAACTTTGCAGAGGGCTGTTATTCATCTGGACAAGGATAAACAGAGAATGTGTGCTGAGCTGTCAATTGTGCTAGGGCATAGGGGGCCCAGGGGAACCCGTGTAACAAACCCCACGACAGAAGCGCATATGAAAGTCTGGGGGAACAGAGAAGGAGCAACGAATTTGACATGCACACTAGAAGGAGATGCCAGATAACCACGGTCCTAATCCCAGCTCCGAAGTTTCCTCACTGCGAGTCCTAAGGCCAATTAGCCTAAATCTCTGTGAGCCTCAGTTTCCTCTGTGAAAATGGGCATGGTCATAATGACCATACCATACTACAAGGATTAAATAACTTACTTAGAGTACAGGGGAGAACCTAACACAAGGCCTAACACCTACAAATATTCACCGAAGTGCTTTCCTATCATAGAAGATACTTCAGGGAAGGTTTTATCAGAAAAGTGACTTTTGAGCTAGATCCCAAAGAAGTAAGAGTCCTATTTTCTTGGCTGAAGAACTCAGATCCCCCTTAACTGAATGAATAGCGCAAGGTGGATGCACATGGAGCTGTGAAGACCAAGACAGCTAGCTACTCCTCCAGCCGGCCAGATCAATGACTCATGGCCAAGAGGTCGGTGGGTGATGGTTGTCACAGGCAGATCACCCCAACATCCCAAAGACTTAGCAGGTTACCCTCAGTTAGAGAGAGCAAACTCCCGATTCCCAAACAACCTCTGTGCCAAGCGGCGGTTTTTGAAATTGCAGCCTCCAGGTTGAAGCTGGTGTCCCGAAGGCTGTTTCATAGACTGTGCCTGAAAACTGCGAGTCAAGGAGGGATTTATCACAGACAGCAAAAAAGGTTATTTGTATACCTTATGAGGGCGATCTGCTGTTCTTCTGCCTCTAATGGATGCAGAAGGCATTGTTACTGGAGAAGATGAGGCTTATTGGATCCCAAAGAAACTGCTTCTCGAGAGCACCTGTTTTCCTGACGGGTGGGTAACATACATTTAAATATTTCTCAGCTCGAATGCTGGAATTTGCAGATTCTTCCAAGTCCTGATTGACAATCACAGCAACACTTCAGGTGAAAGGAAATGTGTTGTGAAAATGAAAAGGCTTCTTTCCCTACGCACAGCTAAGTGCAGGAGGCCGGTTCTGCTGTCTGTATGCCTCGCTTGCAGCACCACCTGCCGTTGGGAAGCAAGTGATGTCCTTCCTACATAGGAGATTTTTTCCCTCAGGGAACCTGCAAAATTGATGCTGTTTCATCGCCCAAGAAAAATAGAGATCAGCACTGTCCTAGGCACCAGAATATGCCAAAAGAAGTGAAAGTGACATTCAACCAAAGAGGCATTTTATTTCTAATTAGGAGGGCAGGGAGAGATCTCAGTGCTAAGAAATAAAGTTGTGAATATGTCAAAATTAAATTTAACTTAATATGAAAGTAATAATTGAGCCTAGCGATAAGAACATGTGGCTAACATTGCTAGGTGCTGGTGATACTGCTGTGCTAAAGAGGATGCAATTTTTGCCTTCAAAGAGTCAACTTCACCACAGAAGATTAAAATACAGAGCGATTAAGTATATGATCACGTTATAAAGAGCATAGGAAGGGAGGCTAAAGAAGACACACCTCTGAGAGTCTAAGCATAGGGTCATGGGGAGTCTCTCGGTGGAATCTCTAAGAAGCCAGCCAGGTAAAGGCAAGAGAGAGAAGGAAAGAAGTACTCAGGTTGGGGTTTAGTAGAGATATTTAGTGGTGTCGACCAAATCCGAGAGTCATCCAAGAGCTGCCCTAATTCACTGACGGAGTGGGACCCCTAGCTGCACTGCTTGTGCTGTACCCCCGGATGCCAGGGCACTTGGAGTGCACACCTTATCCACCCTGAGCTGGGAACTTAGAACACGGACTGGGCCATCTCTGATTGGGAAGAATAGTGGCACCTAACTTAGGGAGGCGTGGAGTAACTGTAATTTACTGTGTAGGTAAAGCAGCAGAGAAGTGAATTCTGCAGGAGGAAAAATAATAGTTCCACTACTGTTTACCACCTCTCTGCTACTCTCCTCTTTTCCCTGGAATATAGTTATGAGCCTCCTGATAGGTATCCCTGACCTTGCCCTGACACCCCCACTCCACCCCACCCCCGTGCTACTAGTCCAAAGTCTGTTTGCCCAATGCATTGAAAGGCCAAAATTCAAAACATTAGTTTGGAGTAAGGAAAGATTTATTGATCGAGAAGGAATCAACCATGAAGATGGAATCCTGTGGACTATATACTAGTGGTTACCAGAGGGTAAGGGGTGGGGGGAGGTAGACGAGGAGGTAAAGGGGGTCAAATATGTAGTGACAGAAAGAAATCTAACTATGGGAAGTGAACATACAGTGTAAATATATATATATGCCTTGCTGGTAAAGGGTACAGATGAGACTTATTGGACTTCGTTAACCAATGTCACCATAAAATAATTAATTGATTGATTAATTAATTTAATAAAGAAGAAGGGGAAGGGGAAGGGAGAGGGGAAGGGGAAGGAGAAGGGGAAGAGGAAGAAGAAGAAGAAGAAGAAGAAGAAGAAGAAGAAGAAGAAGAAGAAGAAGAAGAAGAAGAAGAAGAAGAAGACGACGACGGATAAGGAGAAGAGGAAGAAGAAGGGAAATCCATCTTAAGAAAGTACGGAGTTCAGGTGTCTTTTACATGGAGGGAAGGGAAAATGGGAGGAGTTGTTTTTGTGAAAACTGGAGCCCCAAGCAGAAATCCTCTAATGATTAGCATGTCTAAAGCAGAAGCTCTGAGCCTGAAGGCCACAGGCCCAACAAGGTGGAGCCAGACAGACCAGCACCTCACTCTGTCACACTCCTCTCAATTAGGTGTGGCTTTTCCTCTCAGAGACTGCCCAGAGATCACATCTGCTCTTCTGTACTCCTGCATCTCTGGTACCTGGAACGGTGTCTGGAACATAATTGGTATTCAGTAAACACTTGTCAAAAGAGAAATGTTTAAGGAGAATATATATTTCTGAAAAGAGTTGACCAGACTGAATCAGAGGGAGCCACCCATGAAGCCCACGTGATAAACTTTTCTGAAAAATTACCAGGTCATTGGACATCTATTAAAATCTTGAACATATGCTTTTCTGGAAAATTACTTGATTGCTGAGAATATGCTAAAATCCCAACTTTTATTATAAGCCATTGATACTACTTCTAGGTGATATGAACATCTTCCCATCAATTTCATCTCCACCACCTAGTTTCCCTCTAGAGAAAAGAAAAAAGTATTTTAAAAGCATTCCTAAATCCCAACGCACTCAGCAAATCCTCTCTATTCTTGCACTAAATTCTTGGAGATTTCCACTGTTAAATCACGGTCAAATTTCATTTTTGTTGCTTACGGTGGAACAGTACTATAGGAAGATCTATGAATATGTAGACAGTCAAAAAATATTTTGGTACATGGTTTGGAGAAATACCTAAAAGAGTATCCTTTGAGATAGCCTTTAGAGTACAAACACTATGGGGCTGTAGTCTCATTATTGAGGTTTTATTCCTTATTCTTCTTCACACAAAGGTGAGAACATATTGATGACAAAGATATCCTCAGGCTTTTGTACTTCTACAAAGATGCTCCCATAGAGTTAGACACTCTCAGTAAATCACTGTAAGACATTTTGCAGTTTAACTTCCTGCAACACACTTGGGCAATAAAGAATTTTCAACATCTTTTTAATATTCCAACCATCTCTCATAACACAAACCGGCTGCCTTTAAAAAAACACACAGAAAAAAAATAGCTTTAATATGTACAAAAATTTTTTAAGAAGAAAAATATAGTAAATGGCAAGGAGAGATAAAATTGCTAAAGACTCCCTATAAAGTTTTAATCAGACCCAATTTTGTTGAGCCTGGAATGGGAAGAGAATAATGAGGTTCTATTTTTGGAGGTAACGATAATTAGAAATTCTGACAACACTGCTTTACTGCAAAGCACAAGAAAGGCAGGGCCTCAGGTGGTGGGGTCTAAGTACACCCAGTTCCAATCTCTATGAAGAAGGATTAGTGCTTGACTAATACACTGAAGCTCTCCTTTCGAGCACTCCTGCTTGCCCAGTCTATAGGGACTCAGACACCGATTTCCTGATTTTTTCCTCATCTTTTTCGGTGTTTTAAAAAAAATCTGCTCATTGATACAGTGGAATCTCAGAGGACATGCCATCCATGTCCCTCTTTCAACCAATGCAGATACCGAAGAAAAGAAAGGTTTTTCTCAAGCTCAGTAAACAGGACGGATCCATAAGATGGCAAGGAGACTTTCTCATGTTTAATTGTTAAAACAATAGGATAAATAAGCAAATAATAAAAAAAAATTAATCAAATTCTACCACCCTATTGAGTTAACTAATTTCATCCATGCTTGCATAGAGATTTTTACAATTTACAGGAAAACGGTTATTTTCAACAGAATCAATATGGTTTGATTATGAGATTGGGTTAGGGGCAAAGGAAGGTAGAGATTGCCAACTTTTAAGCACCTGATTTAGATAATCTGACTAGTTAAACACGTGAGTTCCATCAGCCTGGGAAAGAAGGTAGGATCTCATTTTCACGGTCTCCTTTTCAGCTAGACTCAGTCATGTGACCTGTGCTCCACCAATCAGATGCACCAGTACGAGATGTCTATTCAAAAGTGAGTGATGGGAAGAGGCCACCTGCATACAGAATTTATTTTTCCAGAGAGATCTGTGAGGGCAGTAATGGACATTCAGTCATACAGAGGCTAGCATCCTGCATCTGTGCCCAGACGTGACATCACTGGGTTCTGCTATATGAGCTTTACATTGTGGTTTGGGCACTGTTCTGAATATATAGCTTCTGTCAATGTAAGAAATGTCCAGACCTGTAGAGAATTTTTATGAGTTTATTTGAGCCAAACTGACGACAACTGCCAGGAAGCAAAATCTTAACAGATTGAGATAAGGGCAGTTTTGCAGCTTAGTTTATAGATTAGAATCAAAAGAGGAGACATAAAGAGGGTTCCATGAAACCCACTGGAGGTAGGTGAGGGCAGGAGAAAGCAAAGCAGGGAAACCTCTGAGATTGGCTAAAAAGGCAAAATAGGGAAATACATACTTTACTCTGGCGGGTAATCGGGATAGTCAACAAATAAAGTTTACAGCACATAGAGATGGTGTTCTGGGACTGAGAGAACTGTGAAGTGCTCTGTGGTCTCCAGCTGGCGGGGGGTGGGGGTGGGGGGTAAGGGGCAGCGGTTCCGCCCTGAGGGTCTGGAAAAGGAAATTACTCTATCATTTCAAGGGAATGTTATCTTAGATGCCAAAAGACAAGAGACAGGCTCCCTTAAGGTAAAGACTGACCTTTGTCAAGGAAGCTACAGGCCTAGGACAGACTACCTGCCAGGATCTGCTTTAAGTTAGAAATCTTTATGTTTAGCCCTTCTCATATGGTCAACTTCAGTCTCTGAGTTTGTCAGGCCCTCCATGCTGGACTCCCCTGAGCTCGCCATGTTTTGTGTGTGGCCCCTCTTTCATCCACACTTCTGAGCCTGATTCTTTTGCTTTCCTAGGAGTCTCTACTTTAAACCTATTTTTCTCTTCAAATCTGATAGGCCGTTATGGTAGCTGATCTCCAAAACCGACTGCCCTATGAACCTCACCTCCTGGTGTTGTCCTTCCCCTTCAATCGGGCCAGCCCTGCGACTCACTCACAACAGAATGTGACAGACGGATGCTGTGTGACTTCCAAGGCTAAGTCACGAGAATCCTTGTAGCTTCTGCCTGTGCCTCTTGGAATGCCCACTTCTGAGAAGCTCTCGCTGGGAACCCAGCTGCCAGGCTGTGAGCAGCTCAAGCCACCGGGAGAGGCTACGTAATGTAAGGACGAATCAAATTCAAAAGAGGAGGCTTAATTCTCCCTCCAGAAAATAAGCGATCTCTCTCCTCTTCTTTTTCTCAGTGTTTACTTTAGAAAACTAAACTAATGAATATCTCTCTTTAAAATGTATATAAACCCTTTTGAAAACTAAATAGGTCTTTTGCCAGCTTTATGATCCAGGAACCATTTCTTTGAAATGGAAATACCAAGAGAGATACCTTCTCCTGTGTCTGTCTCTGTCTCTCTGTCTCCGTCTCTCTCTCTCTCTCTCTCTCTCTCTCTCTCTCTCTCTCTCTCTCTCTCTCTCTCACACACACACACACACACACACACACACACACACACACACAGAGTTTCTGTGATAGGGTAGAAGCCTAACTTGACTGTGCACCTTGCTCCACACTGCAAAACCATCTCCTGCCATGAAAGTATCATAAGCTTGTTGTTCCTCTCAGTAAAGCCAATGACCAGGTAAAATTAAAATGAATTATGTGTGACAAGTGGGTCCACCAAGTCCTCTTACCTGAGGACAAGCCATTGTTTGTCTCGAGAACATGCGTGTGGGTTGTATCTGCCCATTTCTCTCCGCGTGATCGATCCCTTAGCAGATCGCCTCTGATCGCATTGCATTCTGGGTTAATGTTCATTCGATAATAAAACTGTTTTTCTTCCTCTTCTACCCTTATGGAGAGGTTTTCTGGGTTTGGAAAAGATTTTGTTTTTAATTGCACTCCCCAAAGTAGGTGCTTTGGTTGTCAGCCCCAGCTGAAGTCCCAGGTAACACCTAGCACCATGTCACAGCCCTGGAAATGAGTCATTGTAGACATTCGGCCCCAGGAGTTCTCAGATGATAGCAGCCAGTGGCCACCTGAGACACTCCACAGCTTCCTGGCTGAGCCTAGGCAATCATAGAATCATGACAGATAACAATGAATTATTGTTTTAAGCCACAAAGTCATTTCTTATACATCAAGAGACAGCTAGAACAAATAACTGTGTTCTTGCAACTAGGAACTCTGATACACGTAACCTCTTTTCTCCTACATGGTGAATATCCTGGGAGATGGAAGTCCATTCCATTTCTGACCTCAGCTATTGAAACCAGTTTTATTTTTTGCACAAATGAATTACTAATACCTTTTCCTGCTTAAATTGTCTTATTTGGACAGATTGGGGTTTAAATAAAATAAAAACAACAAATTGGATGCAATATATGTCAGTTGAACTGTATCGAATATTTTTATCTAACAAGTGCTTCTAAATAGCATTTGTTTCTGTTTGTTTACACACTTCACAGATAATTTCCCTACCGTTTAAAGCCGGTACACACAAAATTGTGTTTAGGGACCACCAAAACTGTCATTATTCCAAAACCATTTCTAAGGTCTGCTCTTGGTTCATTGGGCGTTTCGCTCTTATGTCCACTTCAGGAGACAGCATTTTGACTTCTGTGCCTACTTTCCCCTCCTTTTAATGGTATAATTAAAAGGTCTCTATTTGTTCTTTCATCAACATTCACAGAATATTGTCAAGACTGGAACCAAACAATTAGACATGAAAATGCTATCTTTAGGGACCCATTGTTCCATTTCTCTGAAGTATCAGCCTGTGTGCAACAATTATTGGATTATGTTTCTGCAGATACATACCGTCTCGTGATTTGACTTCCTCATTGACAGATTACTGACTCATAGGTTTCAAGACAAAAGCAATTCAGACATTGTCTTCATGCTTTTTCCAATTTAAATTGAACTTTGGGAACTTAAAGTTGCTTTCTTTAGTTGATCTGGATCTTTCCCAAAGGGATTAGTTCTCGAAGAAGCTCAGCACACATGGGCTGGCAGCATGAATTTCTCGTTCTTTCCCCTACCCATTTTTAAAAGCCTCACGTGGCAGGAATCAGCAGACTATCCATTTACAGAAAAAAAGAAAGGATCCTTATAAAGGAGATGTTGAGAGTGGAAACCACACTACAAAATTTGTTTCAGGACACCACTTCATGTCTGGATCTGGCGTGCTGAAATCTGTCTTGCTTCTGTTCTCCGTAGATCCTAGGATAAAGACCGAAAGACAGAGAGTAAAACAGACTGGAACAATTTGGAAAAGCATGACGTGAGTCTGAGGTCAGGGAGAATTTATGCAGTCTCAGCAACTTCATCTGTAAAAAGACAAAATGTTGGTATGTACCTCCCAAGGTTGCTGGGAAGCCTAAAAATGTAAGTACACCTAAAAATGCAGGTAACTCCCTGAGCATCGTATCTGGCTCCTTACAAAATACGTGATCAACGTTAGCTTTGATTATCGTCACATCCAGGACAATAACGGAACAATGCATTCTGTTTGGGGCACTATGCTTTAAGAGGGGCATGGCAAAATGTGGAACTACAAGAGGAGGAGAAAAAGGAGAAGGAGAAAGAAGCAGAAGTAAAAGAAAAGGAGAAGCTAGAGGAGGGAGAGGAAGATGACCAGAACGATGAAGGGCTTTGAAATAACGTCAAATGAGAATTCTGCAGGAAACAAGACATCACACCTAGAGAATATAAAGCATGAAGGTCGTGAGAACCAGAATGCATCGTGGTTAAGGAAACAGACATTGTTAATTCAACAATTACGTATTTAATGCTTACCTGGTCCCAGCAAACTGCTAAGCATTGGTGAAACAGATGTGGTCCCTGCCCCCATAGAATTTATAACATAGCAGAGCTGACAGCTAATTGAAAAGGTCCCTCTGTCCAGTGTGTTATGAGATTGTGACAGTGCATACAGGTGCCTGAGGTGGAACAGAGCAGGGGCAGGTAAACAGCTTTTGGTGGGTAAGGGCGAGGAGGCAGGTGTCTGGAAAGACTTCTGCCTACCACATAGGAAGAGTAAGGTCCTGGAGAAATTAACCATAAAGTCTCAGATGCTCACCTGACCAATGGGAATAATGACAGCACTTACCTCGCCAGGGTGCTGTGAGGAATAAACACGACAATCCTTTTCAAGGACTTCCCTCTGTCTAGCAAGGAACTCAGCCGGGTGGCCTATGCAGCAAATTAAATCTATAAATGTTTAGTCAGTGACTCAAAAAAAAAAAAAATGAGGTGGCCATATTTAAAAATTGGGGAATTTGTATTTCCAGATTCTCGTGAAAAATAGGAAAATCTGGCAGCTCTGCTCTCACGGTTCCATATGGCAACAGTTGGCTGGATCTGGGCAACAGTTGCCATTCTGGGCACAGTGTCCGCCCTTCAGCTGGCCAGCGCTACAACAGGCCCCTCCTGTCACGTGTTTTACCTGGCTGGGCCACTCTTGAGCTAGTAGATGCAACTTTAACTCCTTACCTCAGTTTCACCTCTCTCCCAGCCTTCTTCCTTTTCACTGCAGCAATCCTGAATAACTTAACAATCCCCCCAGGCTCTCTGTGCTTCCTGCTTTTTACTGCTGTTCTTTCTGCCTGGAAGAAGAAGAATAAAGAAACTCTTGCTGGGGTGGATCTGAATTATATTTTCAGATGGGGAAGGATCTGCCTGGACAAAGCCATAAGACAAATGGCACACTATCCTCTGGGTAAAAGAAAAAAGGGGGGTGGCGCTTATAGTTATTGTTAAAGGGGGAACATTTCTGCTATACACCTGTTGTTTCCTTCCAAGTGAAGGGAAATCCATTAGAGTCACACACCTGACTTCTCTCAGCTCCACTCACTTTCTTCGAGGCAAGAGTGTCTTTCAGCGAGTTTGGAAGAAAGAATTGGAAATGCACAGCCTAGCCCTTTTGTCTGTCTTTTTACCAGTTTGCCTATAAAAAGAGTATGTTTGCTCTGCCTCTGTCATGTGGTAAAGGGAAACTGCCTCCATAACAGAGAGTTGCAGGGGTTTCCAACTCCAGCTGTGTCTAGATGGGTAAGCCTGGGTGGTAGATTATTTGCAAAAATGGTCACAATTATCCCTTGTCCTGAATCCAGCCCTGTTAAGTAGTTCACACAGCTGCTTCTGGGGGGCAGCATCGGGAGCTTGGGGAGGGAAAGTAGACCTGGGGGACAGGAGAGGAACCCTAAGGTAACTAGATATCACCTTTCAGCTCTGACTGCCTTTCTTTTTCCGCCACTTTGCATTTTTAAATTCCTCATTCTGTAGAGGACAATCGTCAGTCTTGGCCAATTCAGCACCTGACCTCACCACACAGGAGGCAGAATCCACTTCCCATGTGGAATCTGAAAGTCCAAAAATTTATTTTCCTGCCCCACTCCTACAGCAAGAAATGCTCCCGCTCCAGAAATGCTCTTTCTAGAGATCCACTGCAGAATCTGAAGATAAGTTCCCTCTAACTGCAAAGGTTCTGCCAGAAGATTCGTGAACTTTCTAAATGTCTCCGTCATCATGAGAGTATTGCATTCAACATGACCTCTGAATGAGGATCTCATTCTACGCTGAAAAGAAAAGAGCTATGAGCCCACGGGACTCACTCATCTTGTCATATACCCCATCACCCAAGGACTCCTGGCCTTCTAGAACAGTGGGAAGGCTTCTTGAAAACTTGGTTATGATGCCAGTTGGGCTGCTTTGCTAGGCTGAATGACAGATATGCATACAGAATATCGTATATGCTCTGAGCTAGTTAATAACATATAGGCTATTTTTACTATTACCAGAATACATTGCATTCCATTCCCACAACTCTAAATTTTAATGGTTTAGAAAATTTGGTGCCCAAGCAAAGAATGTTTCCTTTGGGATACATAGTGCTCCTTTTTTTTTTTTTTTTTTGAATAGGGAACACTGTTTTCTTTGAATGGGGATCTGCCTCTTCAGGCTCCTCCATTAGAGTAACAGGGGAATTGGGGGCTGAAGGGTTGCTTAGCATGATGAATTCTAACCAGCTAATACAGGCTGGTTGCTTACTCCACCATGGCAGCATGGAAGGCTACATCTGAATCCCAGGAGATCTCCTGTGATGGCCTTGTACTATTACTGCCTTGTTGAGTGGCAAAGGTTAGTGAAAGATAACAGCAACCCCATGTGGGCAGAACACAAAGTCCTTCTGCTCAGGAATGGAAAAATGGGTCACTCTACCAGGTAGAGGACCTCAAGATGGCTGAGGAGTTGGCTGAAGTCAAAAGTGACCAGAAATGGGTAGTAGAGAAGTCATAAATTCATAAATACAAACTGCAGCCTTAGGAATTAGCACTCAGCATCCACTGGCATGTTCTTCCTCATTGTCCTGCAGGTCCACAAATGTTTTGACTAATCGTTTTTCTCTGGCCGGCTGTATTCCACAAGGTGTTTCAGTGGTAGTTAATGTCACGATTTATTTCTGTAGACTACCAAATATTGAGATGGGGTTGTAACTGCACTAGAATAAGAATGGAAAGCACTCAAATACCCTGAAACCTGGGGCTGGATTTAGTAACTCAAATGACTTTATGTTGGATTCTTTAAGGGAGAGAGAAAAATATATATTTTTTTATTTTATGAGAGATATTTGCATTATATTAGGTGAGGGTTTTGTTGATTGTGTGTGTGTGTTTTCGATCATGTAAATGTGGGGAAAATACAGTGGATATGCAGTTGTTGAACAGCCAAATGGTGAGTATTTGCCACAGTTGTTGGCTACCCAGCATCTAAACCCCCTTCCTATGTGTGGAAAGCACCACCCCCCCGGTAAGGCAAACCCATCTCCCACTACTGTCTGAAAATTCCATCTGTTTTCCCACCCCTTCTTGCCGCTGGGTACCTGACTTGATCTTGCCTACCAGGCACCAAGCTTTGAATTGGAGGGTAGTGAAAAAGAGCAGGACCTCACTGAATCTATGTTTGGGAAGGGCAGCAGTGGCGGCAGCAGTAGTGGCAGCCACCCTGAGTTGCCAGAGGCAAAAGTAGCAATGTCCAAAGTCAGTAACAAGTGCCAGTGACAACAGTATATAAGAGTTGCGAACAGCAGCCCAGTGATGCTTCATTGACTGAGTTGGTGTGACTTGACATGTTGTTGTTCCTGGCTGTAACCTCTAAGCTGAAAACCTCAGGCTCCCTCATAACTCTGTGAGAGACCTGATTCTCCTTTAATGAATTTCTTTTCTGCTTAAATCAGTCAAGAGTTGGTTTCCCTTGATTGAAACTGAAGCCTGACTGATATATCTTTTATTCAATGAATATTAACTGAACTTTTATCATGTAAAAGATACTGAACTAAGTGCTATTAGGTACCATGGATACGATAGTAAGCAAACGCAGGTATGGTTTCTGCCTATATAGAGTTTATAGTCTAGAGAGAGAGACATTAATCAAATAATAGTGAAAATACATTTGATATTGATTCTGTTGTCTTTTTGCAATTATACTTTCTGAAGTCCACAACACGACTTTTTCCAGATCCTAAAACAAAATGTTATTTCTGAGTAAAAGTGAGGCGAATTAGTCATAACTAAAATTTTCTTCTTCAGAGTTTTCTAGATTCTCTTTAATTGGCATGTATGTCTTTTAAAAACACATCTTTCCCATTAGACAGATTGTAATTAATTCTCCAGCTGGAATCATTGGAATCTGCAAAAATT
>JAQQSQ010000892.1:0-13540 GCA_028627145.1 Eidolon dupreanum | reverse complement strand
CATGAGTGGAAGGCAATGAGAATGCACTCACGTAGATCATCCAGGCTGCATAGCGCTCTTTGAGGTTGTACAGCACAGCGGGCTCATGCAGGTGAGTCATCATGGCCATGTCCTCGATCTTGTCATATTTGGGAGGGTTCATGGGGAAGACTTGGTCATCTTTAACTGTAACAGTCTATCAAATCAAATAAGAGAGGCCAGATCAAAAAATAATTGTCAGCTCTCCTAACCCAAAATGGGGCATATTCTAATCATCTCCAGATGTTTACTTACAGCTCCAGCTTCTGTCTTGGCTGTCACCTTCCCCCCTTCCCTGCTTTGCACTACTGCTTTCACAAAGGACTCCTTTGGATCCGCCACAAAGACAGATGTCTTGGCATCAAAGGGCCTATTCTGGGCCTCAATGCGCTCTTTTTCAGATTTTCGGAGATAAGGAGCAGCCTCCCCAAAAATTGCCATTTCCTGGTCTCCACTCATGGCTGCGAGTTATTGATGGCAGCCCAGTCGAAGACTATGTCTGGCAGAAAAAAAAAGGTGGTATAGACATTCGAAAACTGGACTGTTTGATTCACACTAAATTAAAAAAAAAATTCTTTATTCATTGACCAGTTGAGTGCTTAGCATTACATTGAGTGTGACCATCTCCCTGGTTTGGCTAGAGGTGAAACGTCAGTCTCCATGTTCTATGACAGTGGTGACAGACACTTAATCATGCATTTGGAAAGAAACTTGTTTCTGGCTCACCTACTGTATGATATTGTAGCTGCTTTCTGAGTGTCATTTGTTATGCATATTAACCTTTATAAGCTGCCTATTATTGGCTTATGCAGAACACAATGCTAAGATGACAGCAGGGTGTTCTCCATCTCTTTCACTTATAGTTCTCATCTTCCAATTGGATTATAAGCACCTTGCAGGCAGGGAGTACTTTTCCTTCCCTCTGTGGCATCCTTCACATCTCTTAGAACACATGCTGGATACCGCAAATGGCTCAAAGCTGGCTTTGTGAATTAAAAGGACAAGTGAAATACGTTTCTAAAATTCTAGGAACTATTTTGTATGTGGTGAAAATCTTTTCATTATAGATTTGCGTTTTCAAAGACTACCTAATAAAGGAAAATGAAAATGTGAGCTTTGTTTTTCAATGTTTTGTTAAAATGTATTATATTATTTGTCAATTTCTCATGTTCCTGTATTATAATTTTGACAAACTCGGCTTCTTCATCTGTCTTTAGTATTTCTTAAAGACTAAATGTCATTATCTATACTTTCTTGCCTTACTACTAATATAAAAATTTCACAAAAATTTTCTTTTCAAAATTTCTCTCGTCACTTTAACATTTATTAATCCTTGCAATAATGACCATAGGTAATCTATTTTATAATAATAAAGATATCTTTTTCAGGAAAACTCAAGGCACTTGGGCAAGCTTTATCACATTTTCCCATTCAAACTACAGTGATTCAGATAACACAACTAAAATCCTTTGTTTTGCTGAAAATGTTCACAATCATTTCCATATTATATTTTTAAAATTTTTCATTTTACAGATTGTGAAACAACATGCACATTTAAGCCACTTTTCCAAGACAAAGATTCAATCTATTTAGACAGCATCTGAAGGTTTTCTGTATTCTATAGTGTTGTGTAAAAGGTATAGTGTAGGAAATTTACATTTTCTCTATAAATGAAGAATAACATTGAAATGTTGTATTGCATTTTGTAATTCTATTATTTAAAAGGAAAACTGCAATGTTAGAAATTGAAAAGATTATTTATAAAATTCCTAAAGCTTCTGAGAAAGCATTTTCCTATGTAGCAAAGGGTATAAATAAATGAGAACCAGTTTCTAATGTCCCCTTCACAATTTTTAAAAAGAAACATAATCAGCCATAAAATTGAAACGCTTTTATTTTATAAACCCCTGAGCACTCTTCAAACCATTGCAGATTTTTTGCACCCTGAGAGGAATCAGAAAAAATCCATGTCTTACCTTAGAAACACAACCTTGAAGTGGGTCTGAACTGTAAGAAAAAACAAATTTCTTCTGAATTAAATTCTAACAGTTCCCAATAATAGCATGTGTAATTCTTAACTGAGAACCAGGAAATGACTGGGAACACTAAAACATCTAATTAAAATTGCTCCAGAGTAAATTGGTGCTTCACTGGAAGGACTGCCAAGAGCAATGGGAGCCAGGATGTGTGGCGTGCCTGCGAGCAGCCAGACATCCCTTACTGTCTGCCCTTCAAACAGAGCCCTGTCCTCACACACACTTACCTTGAAGCTTTATGAGGAAAGACAAGTCATACTCATTCCAAGGGTACTTTTATAGGATCAAATATGGAAAACACGTAGCCTCCTCCTCTTTCTCAAAACATATTTGGCAAAACATGTTTTTGGCAATGAAGGTCTCCAAGCATAATTCCCCTCATATTAAAGATGTTTGGATATAATTAGAAGCATTTCCTCTCACATTGGGTTAAGTACGTGAATCAATCTCCTATAAATAATTTGAGTTGTTGGCAATCTGAAAATGATCTGCCTTTGGAATAATGTAAGGTGTTTCAAAGGCACCTCTGTTCTGGAATCCCTGCACTTTGTTGCCTGCTGCTCTTCTGTTTCACTGAGTCGCCTGCATGAAGTCTTGTCAACTGCCCACACAATCGCAAATATTATACTAAGGAAGGAAGTTTCTGCTCTTTACCAGAGAATTATAAAAAGATTGTTAATTCCTCCCAAAGATGCATGACTTTTTTTTTTCAATTTATTGTGCTTTTTCAAGAATGCTTGGAAATTTAATTTTAAAATTTGTTTCATGAAGAGCTGCCAAAGAGCTTCTTTTGTTTTCTCTGGTCAGTTGCCTCTGATTTATTATCACATCATACCACTCCCACATCAGACTTGCTCCAAATACTGGATTGCTTCACTGAGCTGAGATGGTCTGCTTCTCTCTCTCTCCTTCTCTCTCTCTTTTTAAATGCAAGTCACTTGTGAAATCCTGTTTCCTCTATGAGACTCAGCATAGGAAAATATTAGAAAATAGGGCATTTTTCTACATAAGAACGCAGCAACTATGACTTCTCTTCCATCAGCTATCTGTGGTATATATTTCACATTTTGCTGACAAATGGTACCTGAACATTGTTTTCTATTTTAATTTTTAATTTTAAAAATATTTGTTTTATTGTCTCTGTGGCCTTGCGTCCCTCTATGTCCGCATTGTCTGTAACTGACACCAAATTTGCTTAACATGCCTCATTTTACAACCATTTATGTATTGTTGTACTTATATTTCAATTGATTTAATGGAAATAGGTTGCTTTATGAAAGTAGATGTCTGGAAATACTGGTTGTAATGTAATGGTCACACAATTTTATTATGGTGAGGGACTATCTGATCCATACTCCTCATTTTATTAATAAAGTGATTGAGATGCAAAGAATAGAAGAAAATCTTCACAAATCACACAGTAATCTAGATCCCAGTCACCTGATTTGGAGTCCCGTGTGCTTGCTGGTAACACTCTTCTACCTAGAGTGGATTAAAGCCATCAGAAAGGGTCTTGCAGGAGACAGTCTTCTGAGAGGGGCTTCCCTAACCACCTCTTAACCTGCTTTGTTCCCACAGGTATAACATTTTATTTTTTTACATGTCTGTTTTCTTTATCAGGCATCTGGAAAATGTGGGCAATAATCTCAGTAAAAGAAGACACTTAAATAATACTCTTGATAGGATTTGATGGGAATTTTAAAGCAAACTTTTGACCTCCTCTGGACAGATTTTTCAAGAAGCAGAAAGTAAGACATCAGTTTTGGTCATTATTGCCAAGTTATGAGGTACATAAGCATTTACAGGTGACGTGGAAACAAAGTGAAAGAGGGGCCAATGCTGTGGGAAGGGCAACTCCACACACTAAGGCCAGCATGACAGCATGAATCTTAATTACCTGTTGAACTGCTTTTATACATCTGATTTAAATTACTGACTCACAGTACCATTTAAACCAATGAACCCTTTTTTTCTACTCAGATAGATAGTTACCCTTTAGCTTTTCCTTTATGCTGTCCAGGAAGGTTTTTGTTTTTAGCTATGTATCTCAACTGAATTCAGTTTTTAAATTCTTGGTAATTTAGGAAAACTTCTCTGAGTAATTCAGATTGCTACCATATCTGGTTTTTGCACCAAACTCACATTCATCATTATGTGTGTTGAACATACATTTAAATAATCTATTTTGAGATTCATATTTTATTGATTCTTTTAACCTTTTATTCTGGCTCTTTACATAATTATACAGGAGGCTATAAAGTCTGGAAACATAGGCTAATAAACAGCTTATTGATATTATATTATAATATATAGAATAATATTCTCTTTGTCTCCAGACTTTATAACTTTTGTAGGGTGAAGGGTCACATCTCACTCTTGATGTTGTACCCATTACCTAATTCACATACTGTGAACATAAAGTATTTTGGTATTAATGATGAGAACTTTCATGTGCTAATAATAATACTTTGGATTTGTATTCTTGATACCAATTATTAAGCAAGGAGAATTAATAATACTTCAGTTCAGTCTGAATCCCCTATGTGAGAATATAGCTAGTGCCATCCTTTGCATAAACCTGGAATATTAGGTGCATGTTAGAGGAAGCAGGAGCTTTCTAAGATCTTAGCATACTTCGATACTAGGGAAAAGTTAGAAAGAAATACAAACTTCTAGATTTCTGTTCATCAGATCTTCCCTAATAAGTGACAACCTTATGATCCTTAAGTATTACTATAGACTTAAAATAAAAGTGAATATGTAACTACTTCTTAGTGACAGATTGAATGTGATTGTCTGATAACCTTGTGACTATTCAAGCTTTGACATTGCTTTAGGAAAAAGTGAAAAGACCAGCTTAAGGATGTTGTTTGCAAAGTACCCTATGCTCTTTATTTCCTTTGCAATAGGGTAGAATAAACAATAATTACAGATAGACATGACCGAAGACTTCACATTTTGTGTCCCTCTTCAATCATTCCATAGTATCAGGGCACGATCACTCTTCACTTATGATTTTTGTGTGAACCTCACGGCTCTTCACCCGCAGCTTGTTGACCTGGGACTCGGCGATGTCAGCCCGCTCCTCGGCTTCCTCCAGCTCGTGCTGGATCTTGCGGAATTTAGATAGATTTGTATTGGATTGTTCCTCCTGAGAATAAAAATGGAATTGTAAGGAATCTATACTGTGCATCTTTCTAGACTCCTTAGGCCTAAGGGAAGAAAACACTTGGCATTTACAGAGAAGTTAAAATACTCAAAAGGAAACGTGATTGTTTTACTGTCTCCTGGATTTTGCTCAACATTGATATTAACTGGATGATTTATTTGAGGCTTGGTGTCTCATAAATAGTCACATCTGTATTTTTGCAAACAAAACATATTAAAAGATACATACCACAAGTAGAGCAAGAAAGAACATAAGAACAGAGAAGGCAAGAAAATTAAAGTCATGCTTGTTAATGCTTGCTATAAGATGATTGTTAGCTCAAGTTAGATATTCTTTATTATATTAAAGATAAATTTCTTTTTTTTGATTTTTATTTTTCAATTATAGTTGCCATTCAATGTTATTTTATATTAGTTTCAGGTGTACAGCATAGTGGTTGGACATTTATATAATATATGAAGTGATCCCCCTAATTAGTCTAGTACCCACCTGGCACTATACATAGTTATTATAATATTATTGACTATATTCCCTGTGCTGTACTTTACTAGGATGAATTTCTTAATAGTTTCTTTAAATTGAAAAAAGTTGTATTTTATCATATATTATTTTGTCACATTTCAAGACAATCACTTTTTTCTCCTGCTTTGGTTGTAACTATTCTATTGACAAATTCCCTAACATTAACTAGTCCTTACTAGAAATTAAGCCTATTTAATCACTGATGGATTTAATAATTTATCTTTATTATAACTACACTTATGAGTAAAATCACCTTTGGTTTTTTTTTCCCCATTCTGTCTTGGAAAGGTTTTGGTATGAGGATTACGTGGGCTTCTTAAAATAATTTGGAAAGCTTTTTATTTTTTCCCATGCTCTGGAGTGGCTTACAGAGCTTAGGAATTATCTGTTCCTTGAAGTTTTGAAAGACCTATCTGAACCTGAGTCCATTTTCAGAAGTAATTCTGAAATAACTTATTCAGCTATCTTAGTAATTTATATTCCCTTATAAAAAGCACAAGTTTCTTCAAGATTTCAGTTTTGTTGACAGATTTATATTTTAATTTTAAAAAATGTAAACTTACTTGTATGGCTTGCCCACTTTCTCATTCCTAACGTTGAGAATTTGTATTTTCTTTTTCTGTTTTCTTGATTAAGCTAGATGTGAGTGTATTTATTTTATTACTATTATTTAATTAGCTCCCCAGAAAATATCAGATATTACTGAAATTAGAAAATTAGAAAATAGTATACTCTAATTCATCAATTTCTACCTTTATCTTTAACAGTAATTCTTTCATTATTTTATTTATAATTTCTTTATTGAAATGCCAGTTTATTCATTTATTTTAATTTTTGATTTATAATGAAAGCATATGAAGCAATGAATTGTCCTCCAATGACAGTTTTGACAATACTCTAAAGGTCTGTCAAAGTAGCAATTTCCTTGAAATTTATTTATAATTGATAATTATTCAGTAATTATGTTTTTTTAATTTCCAATTTAACTCCAAAAATATTTAAGAAAATTTGTTCTTTAAGATTTAAGCATTTGGGAATTTTTGTTTACATTTCTCATCACTTTACAATTTGATCACACTGTGGCTAGAAAATGTGGCCTGTATTATTTCTGCTTTGAATTTTGAGGTTTCTTTGTGGATTAAACATTTACTTTTAAAATCAAGCTATTATTACAAATAATAAGCAAAATTATAAAAATGCACAAAGTTTTTAAGAAGTCACAGTCCACTATAAAGCAAATAGCTTATTTACTACAAAGAGTAGTAAACCTAATTATTCACTAGCTTTTCTTAGCAGAAGACTCCTCTCTTTTCCATCTTAAGGATACTTACAGCCTCCTCAGCTTGTCTCTTGTAAGATTTCACTTTTGCCTGAAGTTTATCTACCAAATCCTGAAGCCTGAGAATATTTTTTCGATCTTCTTCTGTCTGAAAGATTATAAAAACCATAGGGCATTACTTCTAAAGCACATGACCATTGTATCATTGCATATAAGTGTTTCACATACAGATGAAGGAGTGCTTAGTGGATAAAAAACTATTGCTGTACCTGGTAAGTGAGTTCCTTCACTCTCCTCTCATGTTTGCGCAGACCTTTAACAGCTTCAACATTACGCTTTTGCTCACTCTCAACCTCTCCTTCAAGCTCACGCACCTGCAAATAAATAGGCTCTTAAGAACTTTGATCCTGTAAGCCATTGGGAGCAAATGGAAATAGATAGATATTGAGATACCCACTCTGGCCTCTAGTTTCTGGATCTGCTTCTTCCCGCCTTTTAGGGCCAATTGCTCAGCCTCATCCAGACGGTGCTGCAGGTCTTTCACCGTCTGTTCCAGGTTCTTCTTCATCCGCTCCAGGTGGGCGCTGGTGTCCTGCTCCTTCTTCAGCTCCTCAGCCATCATGGCTGCCTAATTAGCAATAAAATAAAACCAATTGAGGGAGCTGAGTTAGCATATCAAGATTCAAGTTCAACCACCACTGCATGCCCTCAGCTCACATCTGTGATGGCCTTCTTGGCTTTCTCTTCTGCGTTGCGGGCTTCCTGGACAATGTCCTCCATCTCTGCTTGTATTTGGGAAATGTCTGTCTCGAGCTTCTTCTTGGTATTAATAAGGCTGGTGTTCTGTTTAAAAATAAGTTATAAATTTTTTTATCACGTTACCTAAGAACTTATCATGGTAGCCATTTTTGAATAAAATTTTTCGGGTAAAAATTTGTAAGTCAAATGCCCTTCAATATTATTTTGTTATGTAGCACCATTAAATAAAATGGAAATGTTATAGAATATTCAGCATCTTCAAGTACAGAGTTCATAATTAGGCCAAATATCTCTATAATTTCATAACTGCCATTTACCAATGAGATTATTCACAGGAATAAAATTATAACAAGTGTTAAACATTCCATTTCTTCACAATAAAAATGTCAATATTGATAACAAAGGTCAATAAAGATATTAAGACAAAACAGTATGGGTAGCCTTAGAATATTATACAACATGAATCAATTTATGCAAAATAAAAAAGTAAAGTTTTCTCAATAACACAGTGAAAAATCTTGTAGAAGCATAAAACCTGGCTGTCATATAAAAAAATTAAGCATATATATTTCTGGGACATATAAGTATTCACCAAGCATGAGGTTTTTGCACTGAATCCCACCTGGGTGTGGAGGAGTTGGACACGCTCACTGGCATCCAGGAGCTCCTGTTCTGCGATTTTCCTGCTCCTCTCCGTCTGTTCCAGAGTGGACCTCAGCTCTTCAATCTCAGCCTGCAGCAGGTTGGCTCTACGTTCCACCATGGCCAGCTGTTCCTTCAGGTCCTCTTGGCCCCTGAGAGCATCATCCAGGTGGATCTGAGTGTCCTGTGGAATGAATGATCCTTGAGACATCTTGTTCTCAGGGCTGCAGTCACCCAACTGCCCTGGGACCATCTCTTGAGCCCATTTACCTTGAGGATGCCTTGGGTGTTTCTGTAGTTCCTAAGGGCCTCAGCAGCCATGCGGTTGGCATGGTTCAGC
The DNA here is from genome assembly GCA_028627145.1 of Eidolon dupreanum. Classification (NCBI taxonomy): domain Eukaryota; kingdom Metazoa; phylum Chordata; class Mammalia; order Chiroptera; family Pteropodidae; genus Eidolon; species Eidolon dupreanum. Next base: position 4,775 of record JAQQSQ010000892.1, on the reverse strand, counting down.
TGGATTTCCATTTCATTCAGATCTCCCTCCATCTTCTTCTTGATCCTGATAGCATCATTCCTGCTCCTGATCTCAGCATCCAGCATGGTCTGCATCGACTCCACGACTCTAATGTGGTTTCTCTTCAGCTGGTCAATTTCCTCATCCTTTTCAGCAATTTTCCTGTCAATTTCAGACTTGACTTGGTTCAGCTCCAGCTGGATACGCAGAATCTTTCCCTCTTCATGTTCAAGAGATGCCTTAATGACAGCGAGAGTATAGAATTAGCAGGGAATGGAAACATTTGAAAGTTTATCTGCATACCTTTCCTTCCACAAATTGTTCTGTTTATCTTTTTATTTAATCTATGTAGATGGGCCTGATTTCTTTTTAATTTGTTTATGTTGCACAATTTGACTTATACCTCTGCTTCCTCTAAAGCAGCCTGAAGTTCACACTTTTCTTGTTCCACTTGTTTCTTTATTTTTTCCAGTTCATGGATACGTTTCCCTCCTTCTGCTATCTGCTCTGTAAGGTCAGAAATCTCCTCTGTTTGAGTAAAAGACAGGTAGAGATTTGGTTAGACAGAGGACAAAAGAAAAAGGTTTCTTCAAGGCATGAATATTACTGAAAGTGAAAGGGACTCACGCTGCAAGTTTTTGTTCTCCCGTTTGAAAGTTTCTAGCTGATCCAAGGATTCCTCGTAGGCATTCTTCATCTTAAACAACTCAGTGCCAAGAGAGCGGGCCTCCTTCTGGGAGGCCTCAAGCTCAGCATGGGTTTCCTCATACTTCTGTTTCCATTCTGCCAGGATCTGAAAAATCAAGAGTGGTTACCTGTTGTAAAGGATGGAGGAAAATAGTGGAGAGAAGAGACTGCTGCAGAAATTACCTTATCAAAGTTCCTCTGCTTTTTGTCCAGAGCTGCGCATGCAGCGTTTGTTCTCTCCACATCAAGCATAAGGTCCTCGACCTCATTCTGTAACCGCTGCTTAGTCTTTTCAAGGGAGGCACATTTGGCATTCACAGCTTCTACATGTTCTTCAGCAGCTTGTAGACGCTGGGCCAGCTTCTTCCTTGAAGATTATATACATTCATAGAGAGAAGCGAACCAAAACAAAAATTATAAACTATTACCACAATCAAAGTATTGAAAACTTCATACAAAATACTTATGTTAAAAATGTCAATTCATTCATTCAACAAATATTGATGAGCTTCTTTTATGAACTAGACCCTGTGTACACAGCAATGAACAGGACAGAAAAGGTCCCGCCTCATAAATCTTCCAAACAAGTGAGAGTGATAAACAATAAGCAAGAGAGAAAATGTATAATAATAAATTGCTGATTTAAGTGCAATGAAGAAAAATAAAATAGAGTAAGGAGTGGGCAACTATTCTAGATAGTCAGGAAGGCCTCTCCGAGGAGACCATATTTCAGTCAAGATCTAAAAGAAGACAGAGAGTGAGCTAGATGAGTTTTAGGAGAGAGTATTTCAGACAGAAGAACCAGCAAGTGCAAAACCTGAAGCAGCAATGAGCTTGGTGTGCTTGAACAGCAAGTATGGCCTAATTGTCTTATAATTATTTGTTATTCTTTGCTTCCTTAACTAGATTTTAGGCAAGGAGGGCAGAGATCATGTTCACTTTATTCATGTCTTCTTCTCAGGGCTTGACAGTGCCTAGCAAATAGGATTTAATTAATGAACATTTGTGGGTTAATTCATGGAATCTTCAAAAATTTTATCTTTCTGATTCAATGTGCAAAGTTTTCTGCATACGTACTTGGCCTCCTCCAGCTCCTCTGTGCGCTGGATGGCGTCTGTCTCATATTTGGTCCTCCACTGGGCAACCTCGCTGTTGGCCTTGGACAACGCCCTCTGCATTTCTGCCTTGGATTCCTGCTCCTCCTCATACTGTTCCCGCAGCAGGTCACAGTCATGGCGGGCGGACTGCAGAGCGTGGGCCAGTGCGTTCTTGGCCTGTATAAATAGTTACATTTTCATTTTACTGAATACTTAAATGTTTAATTATTAGGTTTCAAAAACCTTAATAAGTTGATGTAATGGACTCCAATTAGGGTCAGGTCATGGGGAAAAAAATGAGTCTTATAATAATAGTTACCTTTGTCTCCTCTTCAAGTTGCCTCTTTAATTCCTCGATCTGTTGAGTAAATGCTTGTTTGCCCCTTGATAACTGAGACACCAGAGCTTCTTTTTCATCTAGCTGACGTGAATATTCACCTGATAGGCAAAAGAAATAGCACCAGTATTTTTAAAGTGAAGAAAAATTTGCAAGCCCATATTGGAAATAAATTTTAATTTTTACCATTTCCACCATTGAGTGCTCAGATGATTGAATTATTCTATCAACACCTTTATTCTTACTGTCAAATTTCTGATTTTTATGGTGAAACTTACATATTAATTTGAATGAATAAATGCAACTTAAATTCTTTCTGTTCTCTCCATTACTAATTTTTTCAGGGTTATATGATATTGTGTAAATCTTGGTGATAACTGTCAGAGAAGGGAGCTAAAATGTCTAATTCTACATAGCCCCAGTTCCATAAGACTTGTAAGAGACTGGGTTCTCCATGGCCTTTTTCAGGAACTGTTCACTGTGATATAGATCAAAAGAAGCTTGGTCTAAAACAGGAGCCCTGGACCCTTGCTGGAGTGATTCCTAACCCCAAGCATGCCCTCAGTGTGGTCAAATACTGAAGGTCTGTCTTGAGTAGAATTTGATCCAGTCCTAGTGAAGTCTTTATCTCCAACATTGTCCCCAAGTGACCTTGCAAGTAGGTTGAGAGTCTGAGCTGTTTAGTGAATCACCCATGTTCTCAATTGCTTTTATTAGGCTTTCGCATCACCAAATCAGTTGTTTTTAATGACATCATCTCCATAGAAGAGGACAGAGTTACCAGATTCAGTCTGCAAGCGGCCCCTCTGTGTTGTCAGGTCATTGATCAGCCGCTGCTGCTCTTCTTCCTTCGATTTCAGTTCACTCACTTGGTCTTCCAGTGTACGGCACATTTTCTCTAGGTTTCCCTGTGTGAGAAAAAGTAAAAGGAATAAATAAAGACATTTAAATATAATTGTGCTCAAGCTACAATTTCTTCAAAAAAAATATTTATTTTGACATATGAAATAAATTGTCATATATAATATGACATATAAGGATTTTTTCTTTATACTTTCTGATTGCTGTCCTAAGTTAAAAATATACATTGAGATTTTTAAAAAGCTAATCATGAAGCTCTGTTCAATATTAATATAAAAAATTTAAAGATTATGTTTTAAATTTAAGATTTTGTAAGATTAAATGGTATATTTTCTAAAGCATATTCATAAATACTTCATTGCCTTTATGTAGAGTGATATTTTGCTTATTGGATAATTGAGAATATTAGAGACCTGCGTTCTTAAATTAGAGACCAACACAGATGACCTACGTTCAAAAGCTGGTGCATTTTTTTATTAATGATGTGATAGGGCAAATGTGCTTAACTTTTTTATTTCAATTTCTTCATATGTTAAGTGGAAATAATACAAATACTAATACCTTCCTTACCAACCTTCTGTAGTACTGCGTAGAACAAATGACATAATGTGTGTAAAGTGCCCCATGCCACTTTAATGTTTACATAAAGGACTATTGTTAATAACAATTTCCCAGGCTCTGTAGTACCTTGGCTTTGGAGACAGTCTCCATGTTACTAGCAAGGTCATCGATTTCCATCTTCATCTCACTCTTCTCCTTCTCTAGCTTCTGCTTGACCCTCTGCAGGTTGTCTATCTGCTCCCCGAGCTCAGCCACACTGTCCGCGTGCTTCTTCCTCAGGGTGGCCGCAGTGGCTTCATGCTGCAGGGTGGCCTCCTCCAGGTCCCTGCGCATTTTCTGGAACTCAGCCTCCCTCTTCTTGTTCATCTCGATCTGGGCTGAAGTTGCCCCACCAGCTTCTTCCAGCCGCTCACTGATCTCCTCCAGTTCCCGAGAGAGATCAGAGCGCTGCTTCTCTGCTTTGGCCCGAGAGGCTCGCTCTGCCTCGATTTCCTCCTCCAGCTCCTCAATGCGGGCCTGGGAGTGGTGAAAAGCAAAAACTTAACTTCTTTGCATCATAACTGCACCTGTTTGAGACAGATTAATGGCAATATGAGCTTACTTGCAATTCTTTAATCTTCTTTTGCAGTTGAATGCCAAGTGCTTGTTCATCTTCAATCTTGCTTTGCAGATTGCTGATTTCAAACTCTTTCCTTTTTGAAAAGTAGCAAAAAATAAGAATTGAGTCCATATCCACCACTGGAAGCAAGTTCATAAGTAATTCTTTCATACTTACTTTTTGAACTTTTCATCAAGTTGTTGTTTTTCATTTTCAATGTCCATTATGGACTCTTGGGACAACTTGAGGTCACCTTCAAGTTTCCTCTTAGCCCTTTCTAGGTCCATGCGAAGCTTCTTTTCTTGTTCTAAGGACCCTTCAAGCTAAACATAAACAATGTTGAGTCAAAAGGATTGCTTAGCCTTTTTTCAAAGAAAAAAATTTCTTTATAATTTCAGACTTACATCATCCACTTGCTGCTCTAGCTTGATTTTAGCTTTGGTCAGGGTGTTGACTTTGTCTTCTTCTGCCTGCAGGTCATCTAGGGTCTGCTGGTGGGCCTCTTGGAGGGCCTTCTTCTCCTTGGTCAGCTTAGCTATGGTTTCATCCAGGCCCGCCATCTCTTCTGTGAGGTTTTTCACCTAGAAGGTCAAGGAACAGATTGTTTCTACTATAAAGCAGCTTATTGGATGCT